>PNEQ01048829.1:0-41157 GCA_003012365.1 Medauroidea extradentata | reverse complement strand
GAAAGACTTAAAACTAAAATGGTAGCCCTCCCGTTTTATGAAATAAAGAGAATCCCAACAGAATCACTCTTAAATATAAAGCACGTATGTGGAAACAAGTCGGCAAGAAAGATGTGATGTTGAAACACCCCATCCAAGCAAGTAAAATAGAGAGGTAATGTCACTGTTCTAAGCAATTAGCCAAACAGGTACTTGCAAATCATGTTCGCTATTTATGTACATTATCATTATTTGCTTAAGCAAAGTTTTTAAGGTTACAAATAACCTCGTCACAAAGCAACTCTATTTTCTCGTCGCGTGCCACGTAAAAATACCCTCAAAATATATTCCGGGGAAAGGAAAATTCGTTGCCCATTTTTAATTGCTTCCTTAGTAAAAAAACATTTCAGTTTCGTACTTCTACTGTACTTCGTAACTATTAAAAGCTGAAATGTGTACACGAAAACGTAAATAATTAATGTTCATAGAACACTGGATACAGATAAGGATATCCAACTTTTATGTTAATTCACTTTCACACACCCGAAAATTGTCCAATGCGCATGCGCGAAGGGCGCAGATATACTTGCGTCGAGTCATTTGCTAGTCGCAGATATTCAGGCACTTTGCGCCGTCACGTGACCACTTGCACCTGCGTATTTGTATATTCTATACCAAAGCAACGCAGCGCAAGTGCAAATTTTGCGCTGCACCTCTCAAAAGCGATATTTAATCGCCCCCCTGGGACACCGACGTTACTGCCACAAAGGGAGGACCGTGAGACGAGATCTTGCTCACAATCCTGGAGGCTTTGAACCACGTTGGAGGCCTACAAGATTACATATTGGTATCGTTGCTAGCTTAGTTACTGGTGTAGGGTCAGCCAGCACCGTTTAAGTGGAACGGAAATACTTACGTAAACAGCGTACTAACGCTTTATTGGATTGTGATGATGTCTGACTCTGTAGCAGAAAATCTACGGTAATTAGTGGGTAGAAGGCTTCAGTAGCTGTATTGTTTGATAATTTATTTGCTGTTCCTTCCATGGGTTTTCGCAGTTGTTTCCCATTTCTGTACTTCTTAACAATAATTGCATTGGTTATATTGTACTTTCTCCTAGCCATTTTCTTGTTAAAATGCAAATTCAGTAGATTAGCATTGCGAAACTCTTCCCGTATCCATTGATCCTTCCATGAGAGAATTGTGATATTAAATTTCATGTCATTTTCTACATCTGTGAGTTATTATTTAAATTTAGGGTTGTGCGTAATTCTGTTTGAAGTGTTCACGTAGAAGTTGTATGAAGCTAGTCGGCCGAGCCAGACGTTCTTTTGTCGAGTCTCATTGCTATTACCACCAGTCACGGGCAAACATCAAACCTCAACCATCAGCAAATATTACATAATAATATATCACAGACTAGCCGCCCAGCATATCACATTTAATAAAATATTACCAAATATATTACATTACTTTGGTAAACCCTTTCACATATAATTTTTTAAGCTTAAAAAATCGTGAATTATTTGCCCCACACCAAATTGCATATGCCCTTGGGCAAGTCAAACCGGGTACCCTTGTTCTCAGCTACTAGTGCTACAATCTGTTCATAACGACGTTAACTAAGTCCTCGGCGGTCAGCGAGCATTGTGTGCTCGGCAGCCATACAACGTGTCGTCCGTTTTGTCCGTTGCGATGGACGACGTACTACGTAAAATGTAGGACTCCTGCCTGCATTATTGTTTCCTGTCTTAAATTTCTGAAACGAGACACGATATTCGGAAGTACAGCAATCTTTATGTCTGTTTAGAGACTGTATTTGAACACCACACTTCTACGACTGTACTGTTGTTATTTTTATTTTCAGTTGTGTATTCGGGTTAAACTGTCCCAATAGCATTTTTTCTTGGGTGGGCCAACATAGACCCAACGTTGGAAAAATTACGCCGGCCTGATATCAAAAGACACTCGGGCCTACGCTGGCCCAACATAGTTTTTTTTGGTTGGACGCCAACTTGAAATCAACTTTTGTTCAAGAATGGCCCAACATTGACTTTATAGGTTTGGCCAATGCCAAAATGTCACATGAGCCTACGTTGACTCAACGTTAGTTTTTGGTTAGATGCTAACTAATTTCGTACTAATTACTAAAAAATACTTAATGAGAATGTAAATGTTTGCATTATGTAAATTTTATGCATAAAGCAAACAATAGAATTACTTTGGGCCAATATTAGTGAAACGTTGGGTGGACGAAATGCTTAAAATATTTCCTTTAAAGCAGCAAACTTAAGCCAAACATATGTAATTATGTTATTTTTTGGGTTATCATGCACAGCACAAATTACCTGAAGAGTAAAAATAATTCCACCAGAAGTACACTGGCATCGAACCCACGACCTTTGTCATATTACCTTACCGATTACTCTGCGATGCCAGCTTGGAAGCATTGTTAACTTGCCATCCAACTTAAGCAACCGCCAGGGATGCATACTTGAACTCCAATTTTTTATACAATACATTCAACAAGTTATTTATAAAAATACCAATTTGACTGATTATGAACGTGATAAAATATAACACTTAACATATTGTATCCAATGAACTATTACTTATTTTTCAACCACTTTACCATGGTAAATTTATTTTTAATAAAGTTATTTTGTGCGCTCTCAGTGATAATGTCGCACACATACAAGTATATCTTATTTAATCGTAAGGAGAAGACATATTCTCTCTGAATCACGAGCAAACTAAAACATAAGTCTACAAGAGTAGCCCCTTTTAGGTGGTTAAAAATTGGCTAAACGTTTAGTTAAAGTGCTGGATCATGTTAGATTCCAGCATTTTACTTTGAAAATTATCATTAAAATATTCTTATCTTTATCAAATTTATGGCACGATCCGTGCATATTCCATAAACATCCAAAGTTATACCTACAGTACGTTTTACAACATGAACCAATCAATAACCAACCGAGTGAAAAATGAAGTACATAGTGTTTGTGCACAAAATAAATTAAGCAAAGATAGAACATAATATTTTACAGAAAAAAAATACATGTTTAACAAAACTAATGTTTCAAAACTTTGGACGAACATAAAAGATCATACTAAAATCAACAATGTATAACTACGAACTTATTGAAAACATTAAAAGACCCTTTTTATGGTTTAAAATATTGTTCTTTTAATGAAGATGATTATTAAGTATTTATACTTTAAGACATTGGGTAAAAATTATTTTAACTTTCCATATTAAATATGTATTTTCTGTTATATTTTGTTGATTTAAATGTCACCTAATGTTATTTCTACTCATTGCAGACACTGACTGCCAATTCTTGAAGTGTCATTTATGGCTCCCCTCAGCACTTATTATAGCAAGAGGTAAGAAACTTGTTAACCGCTCATCCAGGGAAACATGTGACTATCACGTCGCCAAGCTGTTTGGCATGCATTCACGTAATCAGCTGTAGTGTGAACTGCTACAGGCAGTAACAAATTTCCGGAATATTTGTTTTTAACCAGCAGGCAATGTCTGAATATTTGTTTGCTCCAGCGGAAGTGACTCAGTGGCTTCTTACGACACTTGTCCAGCCACAAGACACTTCACTGCAAAGTGAAGCAACCTTTTCTGCTGTTCCATGGAATAGTGGACGATGACAATAATGAGCTTTCCCAAATAGGATATGCTCATAGTACTCCAGCTCAGCATTACACGTCAAAGGGACATGGAGCCACCCAATCAACATAAAACATTGACGAAGTCATGCCATTTTCCTCAAAGAATGATTCAAACACTCATGCAATTACATGTACGATTTTGCTCATGATGATTGTGCCAAATCCAAAAGAAAAAGTGCAATGCCAAGCAACATCAAGCAGGAGAGAAAAACTCCATCCTTAAGTCTTTACCCTATTAACACCAATTAGAAAATGTGACAAGAATAGTGCATCAAAACGAAAATGTTTCAAAAAGCCACCACAAAAACACGAATGAAACCGAAAAACACACATGCAGTGGCCATTAACAGTTCCTCAGAAGGGGCTCGTTATTCGATAGTAACATGTGTATTTTGTAGTCTCTACTAGGAGTCTGCTGCCGGTGGAGACTGGATTCAGTGTTCCATGTGCCAGAAATGGGACCACGAAAAACGCAGTAGTTGCGAAGAAGACAAATTCGTGTGCGATTTTGCTCTGTATAGGGCTGATGTAAGAACAAACATTTACCATATATTATTTTATAAAGAAAATAGTTTGAATATTTTTTATGTATACACATCAATAATTTTTTCTGTTTTCTTTCCTCCAGTTCACCTAATTACGCTTCACGTTTGCAGGACAAAAGTAATGCGCTTCAGTAATGTTGAACACAGGTATGAGTACTGGTTTTACTAAAACGTATAATATTAACTCATTGTTCATATAACATAATGAACACACAGTTTTATCCTACAGGTATTTCTTCGTTTTTTCAAATAACAATAATGCAAGATTTGTTAAGAATAAAATAACATAGTTATGATCGTAACATCAAAGTATATTAAATGCAGAGTTGGTAAGGTGATTTTTATTAAATTTGATAAACATTAAAAGTTTTGACCAGTCACGAAATCTTTGGCACCCGATCTTAGCCTACTATCCCCTACAGAAAATATCTCGATATTGTTTACAGCAGTGGTAAAAATTCGTCCTCACATGTATTATGCCAGACTTGTTTTTTTTTAAGTTTACTAGAGGCTTTATTTTATAGCTGTATGTGTATTTTAGGAAAATATTCTGTAAATAATATTATTTAATTGCATTTTAAATACTTTCCAAAAACAGACCAAGTCATCTCATACGTGGTTATACCCAAGAATCTGTACACTATTCAGCTGAATACTATCCGTCTGGATACTATCCATTTGGATACTATCCATTTGGATCCAATCCATCCAGATACTATCCATTTGGATGTAATATATCCCGATACTATCTAACTGGATAATATTCTCATGGGTAATATCCACCAGGATAGTATTATCTGAATGATAACTATCAGGATAGTATCATCTGGATACTATCCATCAGGACACTATCAACTGGATGCTATCCATCAGTACACTATCACCTAGATACTATCCATCAGGACATTATACTATCCGTCAGGACACTATACTATCCATAGGACAATATACTATCCATAGGACACTATACTATCCGTCAGAACACTATACTATCCATCAGAACACTATACTATCCATCAAAACACTACCATTTAGAAAGTATTCATCAATATACAATACTCTAAATACTGTCTTTCATAACATTATTAACTGGACAATATTATCAATATGAGACATAATTTTACTGAATTATTTGTATCCTTTACTCAGCTTTGCTATACACTTTCAAAACATAATTTAATTTAGGTACCCAGTCTTAATTTCTAATCTCATTCATCATCGACATATCTGCAATTATAAACGACACATTCTTCATGCAATCTCTCGTGTGGTTTACATCATCTATACAATACATGTATGCACACGCAATGTCAAAAATAGCTTTTCATCTCAAATAAATCACTAAGGATTTTCAAGTAGGTGATATTGTGAATAATAACACATTATTTATGTTTTATAATTTTACTATTCACGTTTATATATGAAGATAAGTTTCTCTCTCAACAATAATAATTGTCATTAGAAAAAAGGTTTCCCGTTTATCTATTGATTGTAAACTCTTTATACTAGTTCTTGGATGTGCCTGTATATTACATGTACATATAAATTATCATCTTTCTGCATAGAGATCAAAAGTCTCAAGTCTGCCCACAAGTTCATTAGGGTCTTCGGGCAATTAATTACCTTTGTGTTGGTCTTCCTTGATATTCATATCGGCCTTCGTTGCCATTTCATTGGCGAAAGCCATAATTGTGTTTGCGAATAAACGTCATTTGAATTTTCATTAGCACTGAAATCCCTTTCTTCACACAAGTACACTAATGTTGCGTTTATTTGACAGCGCCATTATCTTCTTTTTCAGAACTAAAAATAGCACAAATGTTTAAAGAATCTATAGTCATTTCTCGTCTCATCAACTATACTTAAAGTTTATATTAAAAAATACATATTAATTTTTTTAAAGTTACATCTGTCAATATTTTTATGCCGGTTTCCAATGTTTAGCGACGCTTTAATGTAGGGCAGTTGAGTTTTGTTGTTGTACGATGGAGGCACATAATTTTTTGATTGGCACACTGGCTGAGGTATATTTCCTTTTAGATTTACGTTTGACCCGTAACTCCGCATAATCTGCCACATTCTTTACAGAACCCGTTGGTGACATATATACTTCATTTTCAGATTGTGTGTTTGAACTGTCAGAAACTATCATATCCGGGTTATTGCACTCACCTGCCACTTGTGTTGAGGCCGCAGATGGTTGAATATCAGTTGCTGTACCTTTGGGTGACATGTCCATCTAAATGGGCTCATCCGGCCGTCTCTCTTGTGTCATGGCTGCAGCACTCGTAGAAAATGAGCTGCGCACTTGGAAGTACAGAATGCAGCCCGGTGAACGATGTTTCTTTGGTTTCTCGCAACGGTAAATGAACAGGTAATCTTCTGGTTGGAGAATGTAGATATGGAAATTCCTTCGTAGCTGGTATACAATACAGAATTCGTGCTGATCTCGCTATCTTCTGGCTGCTGTTCCCTCACTTGACGTTGGTTGTCACGCTGACGTAGACTGGGGCACTCTAAACGGACGTGTCCTGGCGTATGATAAAAGCTGCATGTTCGTTTGTGTCCTTCGTAAATTATGACAGCACGGTGTCCTGCATGCTATAGTTAAATAAGAAGGGACGTCTTTAGTTTACACTATTTTCATAACTCGTACTCCGGTTTTACGAGGTAAGTATTTATAGTGTTGTGACCAAATGTCCTCAATTGCACTAACAAATTTACCGTAAGGTGCCAACGCATTCTTAAAAGTAACCTGTTCTACCTCAACAGGAACATTTAGTATTCTGACAACTTGGTAGTCGTCGACTGCAACATCTATTAGCATATTAATAATTTCTCCTGTATATGATTTTAATTTTGACTCACCAACAGTTTGTTGAAGAATTTTATCACAAGTGTTTTTATCCACACAGTTTACAAAAATACAATTTTGATGACCATCTAATTGTATTGCTAACAAAGAAGGTTCCATCATGCCTAGTTCCGTACCCATCCACTCTTGAATGTCCGCTGCTGACGGCAGTGACGACAAAGTTATACGTAGTATATTGACTCTCTTGGTAATCAACGTAAGTGGCTCAGTTAAAAGCGGGCATCTGCAAAGTGATGGCCCGTCGCAACAGCAAACACTGCACTCGCGAAGCGCCGCACACAGTTCGGCACGTCCGCATGGCTCGAGATCCCGAATGCAACTGACGCTCGACTACTGCTACCCAATCCCCAATGGATTAAAAAAGGAAATATATAGTTTAAATGTTAGTGTTTAAACGCAAAACGTTTATTTGCATGTTATTGTCCAATCGAAACGAGGAAATTATTTTAAGTTATCTATAGTAGTAATATCTGTCATTTGGCACTCGCATACGTTAGCCAAAAAAAAAAAAAAAAAAAAAAAACATATTGTAAAGAAAACATGTACCCATCTGAAGGATATAGTTCCTGTCATCTTAGCACGCTGCTTGAAATATTCGTTAGTGCCGAAGATACCCGAACACGATGGCCTTCGTAACGACCAAATCTCTGAATACTGCTTTTGTGGAAACGACATTTCAGTAGGCCACGGCACAGTTTCTCCATACCGACTATTGTTTCGTAACCACGAAGCCTAGAACAAGTCTAAAGTGACTCGGAGCTGACGCATGGACAGTAATAATTACGTATGAACTGCTGTGATTAACATTACCTAACTGCTTCGACTGTTCCTTTATCCTCCACTGCCTGACGATAGCAGGGCTAGACCCGTGCACGTTCTCTTTCTTCGCGGTGCTTACACAGATTCCCCGCGTTCAGACTTGCATTGATGTCTGCTGGTTACAGTAGAATTTCCCAGCTTATTAAGGACAGTACATAAGGAGTCATATGATGACAAATTCTTCGAAACTGACGTGAGCACATATTTAGAAATATACATGTTTTGGGTTGCATTAAAAAACAATCAATGTGTACTCGTGGCATCTAGCTTGAGTTCTTTAAACTACCATGCATGATGGTGATAGTAACAAATAACTAAGGTCCTTATACAAGAGCCTTAACTCATGCTGATGATTTTAGAAAATGATTTAGTATATTATAGGAGTAAACATTCACAAAATAGGAATATAATTAGCTTATGTGTCACATATATCTTTTCGATCACTTTCTTTATGACGAATCATCTGCCGAAGTGTGTCTATAAATTTCAGCACCACTGTGCATATGAAGATTTACCATTGACTACAAAGAAAATTGAGCAAGGTTAGTAACATTGTCGATACTGCAATGAGGTCGTCTTGGAATATACTGCGCAGCGACATGAGATGACTCTGTGCCTAAAGAATCAGTTCCGTGTAGTATTAAACTGAGGAACAAGTTCCAGGCTGTCTTCCAGAAAAAAAAACTTACCTTCAAGAGCACTTTTTCTTGTCTGGTGGGAACATACAACCAACAAGGTAAGTTTCCGATTATAAAATGGGTAATATATTCGGAAAAGACAAGTTCTTCAAGGAGTGTGATAGTGATAAAAATAGCACGATGGAGATAGGGCAAGCAAAATACGTACTTGATAAACCCTTAAGAGAACAATCGGAACTTCATAATAACGTAAGAGTGAAGAACAAGTTCAAAGAAGTTACAAATAAGATGAGGAACCTCGATATTTTAAATTCTGAAACAGTAGATACTGTAGTGCTGTCAATAAAAGGTTCATTGATGTACTTATTGGTAGAGAAGGTGACGACTCTAGCGCCGACAAAACATTTTTATGAATTTTACCACAGCACTCTCAAGGATTTCACTAGTAAAGTGGCTACGATGGCCGATATCAAAGTTAAGTATTGCATACTCAAAGGCTACGCATTTTCCGAAGACCCTAATGAATTTTAATCTCTATGGTATCTATGCAAGAGGCTGGGGAATACTTCCATATACAGAATGTTATAAAATTCAATGCCCAAATTGTTAGAGAAGTTGAAGGAGAGAAATACAAATACATTTGGTAAAATAACCATGTGTCGGAAACAAATAGTTTACGAGTAATGGGTATTCAGGAGTTTAGGGGGTGATTCAGAAGACGACGACTGTAATTGTTTATGGTACTTAATTTATTGAGCAATATCACAAAAAAAAACTTTCCAAATTAGTAGCATTAACCCCCGCGCAGAGCCGGTATCGATGTAGAAGGCTGTCCCTTGTTCCCTGGATACGTATGTGTGGGTTATGCTGTATGTATGTGTGCTTGCTACACACATTCGTGCATCTACCTGCGCGAGGACCTGTATATTGGCCCGTGCGATCACCCCACCGGATCTCATTCCATCGAACTTCTTCCTCAGGGGCTACAAGGAAAACTGAAGTGTACTCTAGCACTGTCAACTCGGGGGAACTACTTGCAAGGATTCTTGCGGCGGCCACATACATACAACCCACCCCACTTACCTTCCAGCGAACACAAGACTCCTTGCTACGTCGATACCGACTCTGCGCTGAGGTTAATGGTGCTCATTTTGAATATTTATTGTGTGATCAAGATAATAAAGTACTGTAAACAATTACCACTGCTGTCTTCTCTGTTACACCCGTTATCCCCGAGTACTCATTACTCCTGAACTATCTGTTTCCGGCACATGGTTATTTTGCGAAATATATTTGCATTTGTCTCCATCTTCCCTATTACTTTGGGCATTGTATTTTTGAACAACCTGTATATAGTAAATGTATTGGCTCACCCAAGAACCGAAGGAAACAATTTACATTATATATGTTAACTGAGCACTTCCTCCTAAGAACCTGTTTACTTTTGATAGTATCACTAAGCTGTATAAATCAACTGTAAGTAGTAAATTTATAAAATAAATATGTTTTATTCTTGACAACATTACCATCTACTTGAAAATTCTTAATACATTGCATGAATTGTAAATCCGGGTTTTGACAATCTGTGTGTACGTATACTGTATAGAAGAGGCAAGGGACACGCGGGATAGAAAAAAATAAAAACAAAGGCACAATATAATCTCATTTAGTCATGTCGATGGTGAATGGTGTTAGTCATTAAGACTGGGTATCTGAAGTAAATAGTAAGATACGGAATTATATTTGAAAAGTATACGCTAATAGCAAAGTTGAGTGAAGGATAAAAAAAATCATTAAAATAGTGAGGTATTAGACAGAGGATTAAAAGTAACAGCTAAAAGTGAAGTCTAAAAGTAAGCTTTAAAAGTGAGGTTTAAAAGTTAGATACAAAAGTGAGGTCTAAAAGTGAGATGTAAAAGTGAAGTCTGAAAGTGAGATCTAAAAGTGAGGTTCAAAGGGGAGATAGTGAGGTCTAAAAGTGAGATCTATTAGTGTGGTCTTATATTGAAGTCGAATACTGAGGTCTAAAAGTTAGGTCTAATGGTGAGCTGAAAGTGTTTGGCTACTTTGCTGGCTGCATCATAACAACACACACACAGTATTATTATTATTATTATTATTATTTTGTGTACATATGTGTGTATATATATATTATATGTGTGTGTGTGTATATGGAGTCACGATTATTCGTGGGCGGATTATCCGAATTGCGGCTTTACCGCCGAATATGTTTTAAACGCCTAATAAAAATTTTTAAAGTTTGGTGAACATACTTCTGAATGATGTTTATAGGTACCCAAATGTTAGTAAGAACGTATGTATCAATAGCGGCTCGCAAAGGACAAATTTACCACACTTTTTATCAAAATTATTTGTTTACATTGAAAATTATCCATTAATATACTTTTTCTTCCCAGTTTTTCGTAACTTTCGAAACATAAATGTTACTTCTTATGTCGGTGTTGCATTAAGGGACAAGCGCCTCCAGAATAAGCAGGTAACGTAGCCGTTGACGAGTTTTTAATAGGACCTTGAAGTGAAAACAGAGTGACATAGGCAGTTACTGACGGAAACTGTGGTTCCGAACTGTACCGTAAAATGAGGCGACTAGGAAAACATGGGTGACGTGGGACATTAAAAAAATGTTTTCCTCATTTATGTCAACATTTAGTAAATAAATTTACGAGAGATATATACCAAAGTATGAACGTCGACATGAAGTTAAATTCGTATTCACTTCCAGTTTACACTTATACAAAATATACACTGTGCAAACATGTCCCAAGTCACCCCACGTGTCCCGAGTCACCCCGTTTTACGGTAAGTGGTTTACTTGGTGTTGAAGCGCTGAGACTGCTGTGACCACGGCCTTAGAAGTTCAGGTCTGGACACTGCTAAAAAATATTTACTCCCTTATGGCTGATTTCATTTCCTTCATCATCCGTATGTATGTATGAATGAAAACTAGTGGCGTCATTAGCACACTCGTACTAGTAATTATTTTTTCAACATTACTTGTATTATATTTTTACATTTCAAACATTGGAAAGTTACTTAAATTTAACCAGAATAATTTTAAACTCTTGAGTTTTGATTGAAATAACGAACTTCTCTTTACAAACAGCACCACTGCGATAGTGGCGTCACCTGTTTCGTTCAGTCATAAAGGGGGCAAAGATAAAGCATTGAATAGTAGGCGAGTGTGCAGACCTGTACTTCTAAGACCGGGGCTTTCACCATTCCACGTCAACGCAGGACCCTAGTCCTAGGGGCCCCAGGGGGCCGAAATTCACGATCCCATGCAAACAAGAAACAATGTTCTCTCATCAGCCTGTAAACCGGCTATGTTGACTAGACTCGTATGTGTTTGCTCCACATATCGTGATTTATATTTCTATGATTGTTTTTTTAATAAGTAAATCACAGATCCTGTAAACAATATCGTTTGCACTGTTAGAGAAACTGATTTCAGTCGATGGAAGGGCAGTGATTAGTGTAAATTTTCTGCACTGAAGGAAATATGTATCCACCTGAGTAGTATATATAGTTCCCTTTGGGACATGGAGTCGGAGTGTGGCACAGTGTGGCACCACCCGCCATGTTGGGACGTCACGGCTGCGGCCGCCATGATGGATGACCATGACTTTTAAATGTGACTTTGACCTTGAAATTGAGTGTTAAATTTCCAAAATGTTCCAAAATTTCAAAAAAATTTCAAAACTATAAAAAAAACCGAAAACATCCCGAAAAATACCGAAATAAATACTACCACACTCTTGTTTCCGGTTGCCATCTTGTTTCCGGTCGTCATCTTGGAGTTTTTTCCTAAGCTTCCGAAATTTTTTTCGATAACCCAGCACATATTTAATAAATAAAATTGTAACAAAAAACTTTTTAATAAAAACTAATTAATAAAAAACTTTTTATATAAAAATTATTTTATTAAATCAACTACCAACACGTCTTACCCGGACGAACTCCATTGACACACTGACTTTCCCCACCACTTTTTACGTGTTTATATTAATTTAGCCCCACACTCCCACTTCCACTTACTTTCCTTTAATTTAATCGGCTGTTAGTCAAGTGAAATAATCCCCCCCACCTTCCCTTACTTTCCCCTCTTACCGACACTCGTGTTATAACCCGCTCAAACTACCATACCCAACTCCACCCCACCCCTCTCCCGACTCCTTCCAAGAAATTTTTTAAAAATTATTTTTCCCCCTTTCTACTTTGTGTGCGATTTCCCCCACCACCATTTCCACTAGCCAATAGGAATGTCTCCCCCCTCCTTGCATAATAGTTTAATAAAAAGCTATGCAGTGGGCTGGAGCACTCAGTATGTTTTTCTTCAGAATCAACTTATCTCTTCAGATGAAATGTGTGCTTGCTGTTCAGCCGGACAAAAAATATTATCTGCTATAGTGGCTTACGGAAGGTAAGAAGTGTTTCCAGGGCTGTACTTTGCTTCCGGACACGCCACATCGCAGGAATTGGTGCAAGGGCGTTGTCTCTCATCAATGATCAACTCTTCATCCACTACGGTCCACATCACATTTAGTGACAGCAGTACTCCAAAGAAGCCTACCTGCGAGACAGAGTAGTGACGTTTTTTCACAAGTAAATTGCATGCAGTAACATCCAAGGCTTTCGTTCGCAAGAGACATTCACCATCAAGAAGGTGTCAATATCGGACAGCGACGATGACCTGACGTCAAAAGTTTTCACCTTCAAACCACCATGCCCCTGAGATAATCTGAGCTGTACCACACAACAATTGTACCGACTGCAAATGTACCAGAAACATGGACTCAAGTGGGATTCCGGCAACATTCCATACACCCAAATACCCAATGTCTTGGGTTACATCGTAAATGAAGATTGTCCAGGGTTTGTCGTCGGAAATGGACAAAAGCTTGTGTTACGTAGTGTGTGCTCGAACAGCATTAAAATTATCGATGCACATAAGAAGTTTAGGTGCCCTACATTCCGGAAATTTGTTGAAATGTATACAGATAAACTTCACAACTGTGAGAAAATAAATTTTGTGCACAGTGTATCTCAGAAGCCCTGAGACTTTGGTTTTATGATAACCCATGGTACATGTTATAATTCATGGTGAACGAGAGAGACTTTGCTGTACAGAAGGTAACACTGAATGTAATATTAAAAGTGTCAATGTATTGTATAGTGAATAAATATAATTCGAAAAACCATTTGTCTTTATGATTACGAAACCCTCAAGTAATAAAATCCATAACCAGATCATCAAGAAAATATAAGTTGTTTAAAAACATCTAGCTAACGTTTACCATGTATACTTAAGCTCTCTACAGAGGTGCATACCCAATAAATAACAACTCACCACCAATATTAAAAAAAGTTAGCAATTCAGTAAATATATATTCATCCCCCCAAAAAAAACGGAATGTTCCATCACAGGATGGATAAAAGAATATTGCATAGAGTGACTACGCATCATATATGTGAGTTAGTGTACTAGTTAAACATGTATAAAAATTATTTTCAGAGTATACTATGGGCGAATTAGATTCATATACGTAGATAGCTGCCCGTCTCTTGTCGACGCGAGACAGATGTAGCGTGCTGTTAGCTGTAACTTTACACCTCTGCCTGAAAAGGAGTCTGGGAGAAGAGAAGGAGGATGAAGCAGGACGGGTTGCTTGAGATATGTGCACGATTACAACTTCTGTCTTGCCAACAATTCAACATGGACAGTACAAAAACTTATATTTTGTGACTTTAAAAGTCTATATTTTGCAAATGACTGCTTCGAACTGAAAAATACAAACACTGTTGAATTTCTTTTTAAATTTTAAACAAGTAGCATGCCATTTTTTCTATGTGTTCACAGGGCTTATACTAATAAAGTCCTGGGGGAAAAAATTCATGTTTGATATTGTATAAAAAATTTAAACATAAATTTTTTGCAAAAAAATAATATGGTACATACAAGTAAAACACTTATTTCAAAATTCGTTTCTCATTGATCCAACAATTATCTCGATCACTATGTCCAACCCAACGTATGTACACTTGATCTTTAACGTAGTTTCAGTATCTTTTCGACCAAATACACATCAAGGAACTTCGTACGCTGTATCTCTTCTGTATAGAAACCTCCGATAATAGGCTCGCCATGTACATCTTCTAACTAATACATGTGCGGGTACGAATGCCATATACTCACAACCCTGTATAGTTCAGCCGACCAGTTGTGACGGTAGGCCTTATGAAACACTACACATTGCTTCGAGATTCGAACCAAGACTCCAATAGACGCTTTAGGCTTGCAAGGATCCTTCATATTCCTGTCGGAGTTTGCAGAACGAAGCAAGACATTGTCCTTAACATCCTTAGGCTTCATGTACGTTGTGAAGTGAACCGTATTTTTATTTTCACAAACAAGTTTCGGTAGTAAATCCACCCATTTGTAGTTTCCATTAGCTGTGAAATGCTTCCAAAGTTTAGTTTTTAGAGTTCTATGAAAGCGTTCAACGATGCTTGCTTTGAGTCCCGAGTAAGTCGAATAGTGATTTATGTTATACGTTTTCATAAAAGTTCGGAAACTCGGGTTAAAATGTTCCCATCCATCAACTGTATGAATAATAATCGGAATTCGTCCGACGGCGAGAATACTCGCCATATCCTTTGAAACTTCGCTTGCTGTCTTGTTTTTTAGTGGTATAGTCCAGGCATACTTTAAAAATGTGTCTATGACAGTCAAATGTATCGATTACCTTTATCCTCGAGAGAAAAATCTTGCAATTCTATTAGGTCTGACTGAAACGTATCGTCCAGTCCTTTCCTTACTTATTTTCTTCTAGGATAGTTTTTTTCTTTCTGATTTATGAAGTTCGCTGGAAACAGCATATTTGGTCATTTTACTATGTAGCCGGCCTCAGACAATTCCTCAACTATGGACATTATCTTGTTGGTGTGTGATTGGTTTAGGGCAGCTTGCGAAGCCAGGTGAATTTTCAACCTATCAACCAACTTGTTTGGATAGTCCCAGAAAACATAGTTGATTTTATTACATTATACAAGTTTCTGAGTTAATCCTCTACCAACAGACGTGCTTAACTTAGGAAATAGTCCAGCTATAATGGTGAATTTTTCGTGCAATCTATCTTTAAATATTCGTGTAGCAGGATTATCGTTGGCATAATGTGCATAGTTGTACCGCAGCAACAGACGATACCTGTACAGATCTGATTCGGTATAAAGTCCTGGTCATCTGCGAAACAAACATTCACACAGCCCCTGCATGATTTTTTTAACTGTGCGATTGCCGAGTTGTAGTATATCTACAGCCAAAAACTTTACTTCTTTATTTCTGAGAAGCCATTTACCATCGTAGTTCTGCAGACCGTGTACTGGGTCGCTATTCCGGTCAGAAAACGAAGCAATATAGTGGTTAAGAAGTGAGCTGGCTTCAGACCCCTCTTCATTCACTCGTTTTGGCACTCGCTTGTGCAACAGTTCAATCAAAGGCCTATCGTCTTCATCCGAATAATCTTCTCGGTCAGGTGTAACTCTTTTACGTTTACGATTCGTGTGTTGTTCTTCCTCTTTGATTTCCTGTTTGACTTCTACTGTAGGTGACGTATCTTTGCGAGGACCTAATGCGAGTTTGTCGAGACGACTGGTGATTGGTCGGAAGGCTTCTTCTCTTCTAACCTCGAGAGTTAATCTGTTATTATTAGCTAGTAAATGTTTTGTGCATACTGCTTATATTGCTCGCTGGAGGTCACTCGTCAATGCAGTCCTGTCTTCCATTGTTAACTGAGTAGAAAGTATGTTTTTGTATTATATCTAGGGACCCCTGTTCTTCGCGAAAATAATTTTGCCCCAGTTTGTTTCAGTGCCTTACGTGCACATCTGCAATTATGCTTCATGGTTATTGGCAGCGTGTCTGTATGAAGAGCCGTATCTTATTTGGCTGAGTGAATTACAATAACGTCCCTGCAACACCATAAGTCTGTGATTTGCCGGTAGAATCCCAAGGCTCGCGAGAGTTAAAATATCCAATCACTGATCACGAAGCAGAACTATAGATGTGCACGTAAGATAACGAAACAAAGTGTGGCAAGATTCTTTTTTGCGAAAAACAAGGGTCCCTAATTATATCCATACGTTCGTTGTTATTCGTGATTTGCCAAAATGGCTTTCTCAATTTTATCGAATCGGTCAGAACACATGTCCTGTATCTTTTTGCTATGTCTCACAAGGTCTGTTTTCGTAGCAAGTTAAGAAATAAGCATGTTTTGCAAGGACCTTAATACATCTTGTCTTTGTGCATTAGAAAAATTAATTAACTCTCATAGTCTAGCTTCTATGCCCTCTACATGTTGGTCGATACCAATCAGGTCGTTCAGCAGTTTATTCTTCACACTCTCAATCTTTTTCCGATGAGCGAAAAGTCTCTGCGAATACTAGTGATACGTGCTTCAGTCAACACACTTTCAGAACCTTTATCACTTCCAAACTTGAAAACAGTACCGTTACTCATGGTCAGGCACGTACAATAAACTGATCGAAACCTCTTCTATACCGTCCCTTATGTAGGTCACAGTCTTTCACCAACACTAGAAATCCAAACTTATCTTTCCAACATAAAGAATACATGTTTTTGAATTCAGTAAATGTCATGTCTGTGTTAACATGATCGTCATACACTTGATGCAAATTTGACTTATCCATACGAAACAATACCAACGAATTCGCATTGTTACATATCAATTGCTTGGGTATGCACGAATACGTCTGACACAAATAGAAGCAGTCAACACCAACATGACGTCTCATGTAAAAGTACTCTTGAATAAAAGTTTCTCGCAAGCAATGTCGTCATGTATAATCACAGAGTTCGTCTTAGCTTTGCTCGGTAGTATAACTTGGTCACTGTCAATGCATGGAAAATAACAGATTTCTTCTATAGCCTGTAAAATTCGAGCCAATAGTTGGTACTTCGGCTGCTGGAGCAATTTCGAGTATAGGAAAACCTTTTCTCAAATCGAAGTCTGTTCAGCTCTTCGAGTAAACTAAGAAGTACACAGGTTTTTCCCCCACCCCTTAGCCCCTCTATAATCGATCTGATCGTGTTAGGCAGTAGGATACCATGGCGCGATTCATGGGTTGTTTCATCAGCTTCTGTTACATGCACAGGAAGAGTAACTTTCTGTTTGATTATCTCCATGATACTGAATCAAATATGTATAAAAGAAAGTTATTTATATATTTGTAGCTCAGTTTATTCCTATGTCTCTTAGAGTGAAGACAGAAAAACCAGGCCACAGTATCGTTGACTCCTTATCAATAGTGTACCAGTCGAGCTACATATTCCCGGATACAAGTTTTGAGGGCCAGGAACAAAGTTGAAGAAGAGGTTAGCACGTGGTGACCATGGTATAAACGCGCTTAATGAAGCTAGCAAGTGGCCCGACGTAGCCTACAACCATAACAATAATTTAGAATCTAAGCACAAGGCCGGTAAGTTACTAGCATACAGGGCAAACGAAATACGCGAAGCACCAGGTACAGGTATTGGAGAAAAAATAGCAGCCTGGGGTGTCTCCAACATAATGAAAGCAAAGGTTAAATTATGTATGGGTTAGCATCCAGTCAATACCGAAAAATCGCGTAAAACATGTTCCAAGAGAAAACGTCGCTTTCCAAGAAAAAAGCAGGGTACGAAGATTGGAGGTTTCCTGCCCACACTAATCCCTGCTATAGGAGCCCTGGCCGGTATTGCAGGTGCAGTAACGAACATTGTAAGTGCGGCAAAGAAAGCTTATATGGTCTTAAACTGTTACACAAAAACACTCGTCACAACCGTAACTAAAAGCAATTGCTATGGGTAAAAAAAAGACTAGGTTTCTTCATTCGTCGTCCATACAATTGTGGAGGTGCAGGAAAGAAGAAGGAAATGAAAAAGCTCGCGCGAAAAGATTTTAGGGTACCTGCCTAGAAGACCACTCACGAATATTGACATACAAGTTAAATACCAAATATAGGGGAGTGTATATGCATAATAAACTACCTTCAAAACCCAAACAAAACGAATGTGGTATAATAAACAAGGATACTTCAGATGGCCCTGGCACACACTGGGTAGCTTACAAAAAGTGTGGGAGAAGAGCTGAATATTATGACAGTTTCGGCAATAGGCGACCACTGCCCGAACTGTGCAAGTACCTTAAAAACATTTTACTGACATACAACTATGAAACAGAGCAATCACCAAACTCATGGAACTGTGGACATTTGTGTCTTTCATACCTAGCAAAAATAATGAAAAGTGAATTTAGCTTCGTTCATAAAAAAGGTAGACCCCCTAGTACTTTTCGTCAGTATGTCTGTGTCAACCATCATGAGTGGTAATACTTCTGAACTATGAGCTACATTTTACCCTCTCTGGAAATAGAAGAAGAAGACTGGAGCATCGGTCTAGTTGATTTTCAAACCTACAATTCCATGGCGATTATCGAACAAAATATAAATTAATTTTTACGTTATGTGCCGAAAGGAACAATTGAAATGAGGGGAATCAAGATTCCTACCAGAGCTTACGAATTAGGAGACATAGCTCATTTCATCAAGAAGTCTCTAGTGGCATACATAGCTATCGAACTGGGCGGAAATCCAAACACCTTGAAGACGGAAATATTCTGTCGATAACTTTCTCTTTCTTGACGTAATTAAGGAGCCTTACCCTCTCGCGTGTGCAGGGTGTAACATGTGGGACGAACCAGTCTAAAGCAGTTACTGTCACTGCAGGTAGGTCTGTAATGCCACCATCCCTTAAAACAGCATCGACATGGGATGTAGCCAACATCACAAATGGTTCTCTTCTTGCCCCTATAATTATTTTACTATAGTCCTAGGCGAATCCAAGCAACATGGAGAGCGGAATGCAAACGTCGAATTTTCCATTTTCGTATACAGGTACCTTATAGTTATCACCTAGACCCCAACTGGCCATTTCGACTGAAGCATTGTTGTTGGGTGTACATAAGAAGTAGTTTTTTACTGTGGCAGTTATGCCAACGTCCCTCGTTTCATCGATAGCCACACTTTTAAACTCGTAAATAACACTCTCAAATAGGTGAAGTATACCATTTAGAAAAAACTTTGTGGTAGTAGGGTGAGTCCCGTCGACCTTGGTAAGCGTGCCTCGTACACGCAAAAATGATTGGCAAGGAAGAATGTAGATATCCTGGCATTGTATTGGTATGCGAACTTCTCTCTCGGGTGCGAACGCCCCCCCCCCCAAATACGGTTGGTAGCAATGGAATTCTTGTTTTTCAATTTGGTAATCAAATTCAGCAGGTCGTGCTACATCGAGAATGTCGTCTGCCATTGCGATTCACTTTGTAGCATTGCGCACGGAGAAACTTGACATTAGTAGCTGTTAGCACACAGATGTTTCGCGACAAACTGATCCTGAGTTCGATGGGTCGCTTTCCTATATTAACTTTTCTTGCTAACTTTAGGCCCATTTTTTCAAATGTAGTCGTAGAGTGATTTATTCGTTTCTGAAATTTATTACTTTGTAATTTTGGTCAACCGCTGACACAGTGACTTCTTGAAAGCTTTTTGCAACGACCGGAATATAAATGGTACTTTGGGGTACATCCACGATTTTATATCCAGGTCCAACAACAGTTGAAAACTCGTATATCGAGCTGCTAGGTTTCCCGTTCACATAGCTGCTACCTACCAAATTGCAATTTATACGCATCACATTTACTGCCATAATGTTGACGGGTTGCGAAGACACGTGCGTTTGTCCTGATTCGTAAACTCTGGGTTCGAAGCCAAGCATCGTGCCAATAGTATCCTGTTTTGTAAAATCTATATTTTCAGTGCAGAATATTTCCGCCTTCAAGGTGTTTGGATTTCCGGCCAGTTCGAAACCTACCTCTGCCGGTAGAGACTACTTGATGAAAATAGCTATGTCTCCTAATTCGTAAACTCTGGTAGGAATCTTGATTCCCCTCATTTCAATTGTTCCTTTCGGCACATAACGTAAAAATTAATTTATATTTTGTTCGATAATCGCCATGGAATTGTAGGTTTGAAAATCAACTAGACCGATGCTCCAGTCTTCTTCTTCTATTTCCAGAGAGGGTAAAATGTAGCTCATAGTTCAGAAGTATTACCACTCATGATGATTGACACAGACATACTGACGAAAAGTACTAAGCGCTACCCATTTTATGTACGAAGCTAAATTCGCTTTTTATTATTTTTTGCTAGGTATGAAAGACACAAATGTCCACAGTTCCATGAGTTTGGTGATTGCTCTGTTTCATAGTTGTATGTCAGTAAAATGATTTTAAGGTACTTGCACAGTTCGGGAAGTGGTCGCAAATTGCCGAAACTGTCGTAATATTCAGCTCTTCTCTCACACTTTTTGTAAGCTACCCAGTGTGTGCTGGGACCATCTGAAGTATCCTTGTTTATTATACCACATTCGTTTTGTTTGGGTTTTGAAGGTAGTTCATTACGCATATACGCTCCCTTAAAGTTTAGTATTTTTATTTTGCGAGCGTAAACTTATAAGTCAGTAGTAGAAATAAACTTTTTACTAACCACTTTGTATTTTTTTTTTTAATAAATCATTTAACTGTGGTGATGACCGAGTAATCAACGTATTGGACTTTCTGATACAGCTTTCCTAATTTCAAGTACCCACACTGTCATAATTAAAAAATAATTGCTTTCATATTTTATGTGATTTTACTGTCAAATTACGAAGTTATGTTACATTTAACACCGATTTCCAGAATCATAAATGAATCCACACAGCTGTACTTGACTTATGCAAAAATTACATATTGGTATTTTCAGAATGAATCAAGTTGTGTCATTATTTCCTCCAGCAATATTCTGGCTACTCCTGCTGTCCAAGCAGCTGGCAGCTTGCACTGGGCATGTTTATATTCTTACAGTGCTAAGCCAAACGGCTTCGGTTAGATTGTGGAAAGTGATATACGATATCTTATTGAAATTAGTTTTATAATATTTTTAAAATATCACATAAATGTGAAATATAAATAAGGCTGCATTTGTAAAAAGAAATAATTTTATTATTTAGAGTTAAATGCACTTCACTCGATAATATTTTATGTAATACACCAGAAAAATTGTGTTAAATATCTTATTATTTTTTATAATAAAGCATGATCTATATATCACAGTTTTAAAGGCAGCGAAATATATATATATATATATATATATATATATATATATATATATATATATATATATATATATATATATATATATATATATATATATATATATATATTGCATCGATATATTCTTAACGAGCACAACAAAATCAAAAGGAATTTTCTTTTGCCCGTTTCATTTTGTTCAATTCCACGATATTTAAATTCACCGCCACGTAAGTGTCGACATTTTAATTGGACTTGTGATTGGCAGCCTCCCGTCAAAACCTTTTACTTTCTATCTTCATGGATGCCAAGATGACTAAACGATACACACTTCCACTCGAACATTACTCCCTTCGAATACATAAGGCATATGCGAGTGGCTTGTGTTGAAGCTTATAATCTCAGTCTCGCATGAGTTTCGCGCCGTTCGAGACGACTTGCACACGAGCTCTACTCGCACGAACTCGAGCTTATGCCCCAGGACTAGTTTCGGAAAATCGGGTAGCCATTTACATTGCTACAGAAACTGCCGGGGGAAATAACACCAATGCATGTTGTCTTCTGGTCCCAGTGTGTGTGTTTTGGCACATGGAAGGGATGCAGCAGCTGTTTTTTCATAACGCGCCATACTGTGACATGTGAAACACGCAGCCAGTGTGCAATGGCACAGATTTTTTTCTACACAATGTAGTGCCGTCCCCTTGAGAGAGAGAGAGAGAGAGAGAGAGAGAGAGAGAGAGAGAGAGAGAGAGAGAGAAAGAGAGCGAAAAAGAGAAAGAGAGAGATTTTGGTCAGCGCTCAACATCGAGGTCTTCAGCGCTGGTGAGGGATGACATGATATGAGTATGGAACTGCGCCCGAATGACTGGGCGGAGTAAACGGGACATCCCCGAGAAAACCCGCTGACCAACTGCATCGTCCGGCACGAATCCCACATGTGAAAATCTGGGGACCGACCCCGCCAGGAATAGAACCCGGATCGCCTTGGTGAGAGGCAAATGGTCTGACCATTCGGCCACCACTGCCCCCTCAGCCTTTTTGAGGTTTGGAGTACGAATGTTTCTTGGGTACACAGATCCACCGCCTCGGTGGAATAAGGCCTATTTCACGTAGTCTTTGGGTTACAGCAGTGAAGGTCTTATGTGAAGGATGCCGATGTGCAGGAAATCTGTCTCTGTATAACAATGCAGCCCATCTTGCGTTGCCTCTCACTTCACCACACAACAGCACCACATCAATCAGTTCCGCTTTAATGTATTGTGCCATCTCGACTAGAAAGTAGGCTAAGTACAGCGACGCCGAATGCAAGCAGATTTCTTGTTCCCCTACTATAAATTTGCCACTCTGTGCAATAGCAGAGGGAAGAGGGTGTTGTGACAATTGCGACAATTGTATGTAAGAGTGACCAGAGTGTGATTGTTGTTTGGAATACGTTGTACGAAAATAATACGATAAGTCAAGCAGATTTTGCTACATACATTAACAGGGTTTCCTTAATGCTATACAAGGCCAGCAGTTACACCCACATGCCTCTTTTTCTGTAGTGTTACCCCATGATTAGAGACACTGGAAAATAATGAACATATTTAACATAGTCTCAAGTAAACTGTAGTATCTCAATCGTGACACGTGTGAATAGTTTTCAAGCAAATTACATACATCCTGTGTTAAAACTGTAAAGTTCTAATTGGCTCTTTTGAAAAGGGACACAGTGCTTCATATAAACGAAAGCCAATATAAGTGATAAACCTTCACTGTTACACACAGCATGTTGGAGCCTAGTAAACAATCAAACTTTTCCCGCGATTTACAAAGTGTCTCTATCCATGATACGTTAATCGTACCCAGAACGAGGCTGCGACCATAAAGAGGCAAGAGTACATGCTTATTAATGAGGCACTATGCGTTCGACTTCTGGCGGGGTCACCTGGGATGTTGGCATATGGGAATCGTGCTGGATATTGTCACTGATCGGCGGGTTTTCTCGGGGATCTCCTGTTACACCCCACCCCCTCTTCTTTCGTTCCGAAGCAGCTTCGTGCTCACGTCGTTCAATCATCGGTTTTCCAGTGCACAGCTGTTAAGAGCCGCTAGAGTTTCTGCATGTAGGCCTACTTTAACGTTGATTAAAGCTAAGCGCTGTACGTTTTCCTCCTTTGTATGCATTCAATGGGGTAGCGTGCATAAAATAATTCCCCTTGCGACAGGACTAGGCCTATGTCTTCAGATCATGCCGCATCAATTCATAAGCTAACTTTCATTAAGGTATTTATAACAATATCCTAGGCTTCACATATTTTCTTGTTTAATAGCCATTACACAATCAAGTACTGCACTTGTTTACAATATATTGGTACTGCAAGGGTTTACTGTAGAACATAATGTGTTTCCATGAAGTAATTACTTGCTAAACTATCATGTTCTACATCGAAATGTAAAATAAAGTAGTCTTAATATCTGCCAGTTTCCTTTTTTTTTTTTTTTCTCGCACACTGGAATGAACCACCAACACTAAAATGTCCAAATTCAATAAAAAATTTTTGTTTATGACGACTTTAATATTTGCTCTAACTGTACTGCAGGTAAATTTACCTGTGTGGTTCTCAGTTGATCAATAACGTCAACTCCCGAAACGTCGTGAAAAATCAGCCTTAGAAATCTACTGTCTTCTTTTGTTTCATTGTTCGTATCTTCATCGTTGTGTCGTCTATTGTATTTGTCGTTGTTGTTATTCTGCCATGGGTCCACCATTGTCTCCGTCTCAGTATTGTCTGTGCTGTCTTAATTGTGGTGTCGTGAGCTGTACAGATTACTAGGTTTGTCCTTCGACATTTATTTTTGAATGTTTATTTTATATTTCTTTATTAGTTGTTGACTAATTACTTATGGTATATTTCATGTTCTGCTGTTTTGGTTTATGGATGTGTTGAC
This sequence comes from Medauroidea extradentata, assembly GCA_003012365.1. NCBI lineage: Eukaryota > Metazoa > Arthropoda > Insecta > Phasmatodea > Phasmatidae > Medauroidea > Medauroidea extradentata. Next base: position 16,475 of record PNEQ01048829.1, on the reverse strand, counting down.
TACAGACCAAATAGGCTTGATATGTCTTTTTTTCGTTTGTTTTTCTTAGTCTCATACCAAGATTTCTGGAACGACATAATTTTGCAATGGTGTATGTCCACAATAGTACAGTACGTTATTCTGTTCCATTGCACGAAACATTCAAAGACATTAGAGAATTGGTGCAGTTAAAAATAAGTAAGTCGTGAAAGTATGTGTGCGCATGCATGTGTGTGTGTGTGTGTAAAAAACTTAAAACATTATGTTCGGAAAGAGGTCGGAAATTTATGTGACAAGTACGTAGGAACCAGTTGATATTTTACTAATATTTTTTATCAATCTTTTTCTTGACGGTTAATAAAGTAGTACACTATATTACCAAAATTCTATGAGACGACGTGATGAGAGATTTAAACAGCTAAATCATATATTATATAATGACGCACAAAAGTCGTTAAGTACAAAAATTACTTATGTAAATCACATTAACTAACTTCAAGAAAATGGAAGTGAAAAAGTCAAAATAATGCCAACAGTCTAACATGATACAGTAACGCTAGTTGGTTGCAAATTTCCATGTAAATACTCAGAAGATTCATATATCTGATTTCTTTGATAAACTATCTCATTAAGTGGTTTAATGCAGTTTGATAGAAAGTGATTTGATTAAAATTGCACCTTAAAAATGTCCAGTCCAGTATTGCCTCCAGAGTATCCACGAATGTACGATGACACATCTTCAATTGAAGGAAGAAAACATTTTATGAACCTAGGCACAAAAAACACTATTTGTAATCTACAGATTACAACACATGATGTACATTACGTTGCGCACAGGCTGGGGTATGCGAGTGTGGAATGCCATCGCAACTATTATTGGCAGGCAGTCTCATTCCCAAAAGTGGTAATTTAAATGAATGTTAACATAAACACTGCATCAAAAAACTCAATGTTTGGGTTGGTATTTCTTATGACTATTTAATTGGAACATATTATCTGCTACACATTTTCAAGGTAAAACAAATATATAAAGCATTCTTGACAAACAACATTCCTACGAAATCATTCCTTTACACATTCGACACAAAATGAACTTCGAGCACGACGGACTCCTGTGCATTTCTCTTTCCATGGTTGTCGGTGCCTGAAGACTACTGAATAGGTAGAGGTGGTTGATTTCCTTGGTCGCCAAAAACTCAGATTTGAACCTATCAGACTTTGATTTAGGGACATTTAAACACACTAGAAAGTGTAGATCTTGTGGACGACACAAATCCTTCGAGACGACATTGTGGAGGAGTGCGAAACAATCGAAACTTCTCCAGGGACTCATCAATGCATCCGGGCAGTCGATGCAACAACGGATAAGTTTGTGCTGATGAGGATAGTTTGTATGATATTATTTAGTGATTAATGTGTGGACGAAAAATTCACACATGTGATGTTACTAATGTTTTATAGTTGGATAATGGACAGTCATAGAATTAGCAAGAAAGCGCTCAGGCGTTGTCAACATTGCTTTAAATGTTAGTGGCACACATTCATAGTGTCAAAACGAGAAGTATTTGAAGTGCGAACAAAATGGATACTCTTTCAAGGAATGCCAGAAACAGGGTAAAGACAAATGTGCAACTCTAATGGATAAGGGCAGTAATCACAGAGTAGACTCCAAAGAGTAATTTCACGATTAAATTATCCTTCGAGATGGAACTGAGCTATATCTACTGTTGATGTTAAACAAAACTGTGGACATATCAATCTTAATAACACAGATATGGTAGCAAACGAGCTCAATAAAATTGCTATGGAGCAGTTGCTACACACAGTGCTTTTCCAAGAACTGTGTATTACTTTTGGACAGGTGGCTGGATTCCTTGCTTATGTCTTATGTCAAAGTAATAGCTCAATGCCTAGCATTCTGAAAATTAACATTAGCATCCGCTTAATGATGCTGATGAGTAAGTCAAACACACACCATGTACGCATGCAAATGAGCATAAAACTTGGTAACATGTGGATGATTTAGTCCTACTTTCTGCTTACAGATGAAATCAAAAGAATCTTAACATTCGGGAATTCACACTTACTGCATTGAATTGATACCCTTACATGTTTGGTAGGACAAGGACATTTAGGGCGACGCAGGAGGAAGTACACCGATTCTGATGTCAACTTCAGAAGGTAAGAGGAGTCGCAGAGAGATCAAAACAGTGGTGAATAAAACTGCAAAGCAAACTTCAAAGTTTAAAGAGAGGTGTGAGTGGAATAAACTTTCCAGCAAGGTAATTATGTATACATTTGGAGTCATCTTTACGAACATGAAACCAAAAATTAAGAAGAATAAACTACTAGGCGCTACCGTGTATAAGTTTACTGGAAGGGCAGGTCACCGATATGAAGATAGCATATATTCAATCTCAGTGACACACTCCCAGAGGATTAGTTTTATGGAGGATGAAGATGGCGAAGTACATAATATGGTAAGACTGACGATTATGTAACTGACAGATACATCTGAGGCACTTGAATTCACAGTGGAAAAATTACATGCTAATTTTTACTGCTTGAAAAACTGGAAAGTAACAGGAATGGATAGGATTATCGCAGAAATAATAAAAAGAATACAGATATATTTACCTTTAACTAAGTCAGAATTGCTATATACTGTGAACACCCTATTGAAATCTTAGATAATTTTGAGAATGTTGTACAAGGGAATGCTCAAGATCCTGTACAAGGGAAATTTCAAAGATCCCAAGAAAATCGGAACATGCTGACCTACTTGGTTACAGTACTAGGGAAGATTTTCAAGAAAATAATCAAATTTAAAAAAATTTTATGTGCTCTAACAGACAAAGGCAATCTTCATTCACAGCAGTACATCTTTTACAAAGACAAAGGGGCAGACTCAGTTGGACTGAAGTAATGGCCAGCATAAACAACAGTAAGAAGCAGTATAGCATTGCACATTTTCTCCACTTAGCTGGGGTCTTCGACAATGCTTGGGGTTAGAGTTGATGAAAGGAATAAAAACTAAGAAATGTCCGAAGAACGTCTTTCGAGCCACCCACAACTACTCAGAAAATCGTGTGCACTTGTACAATAACAGCACAATGTAAGTAGTGAAAAATTTGATAAGGGGATGTCTTCACAGTGATTTTTGGCTGCATACATTGGGATGCAATATTTCATTTACTGTTAAATACTGAATTCCCAAACAGAATTGACATAAAAGACAATGCTGAAAATGGATCTTGTAATTACCAAGGAAACTCTAGATAATACGGTAACCACGACGAGATCGAAGCTGTGCCAATATTAAGTTTTTCAGTAGCAAACATCTGAACAATGTTGCTAAAGGGAAGCTGCAAATGGACAGTAACAATCTGATTTCAAAGTAAAAATAATGGTTAGTACAATTGTTAAAATGGGATAGTATCTGGAAATACAATGTAATATTTATATAATTCTTCCGACTTATTTTTGCACTAAATTCAAACTCGTAACGTAAAAGTTATAATTACATTTGCATTTTAATTTTCAAGTTATTGAGCTTCAAAAATGCAGTATTTTCAAACGCCACCATAAACATTGAAAACACGTTTTTATTGGGTAACAAGCGTATTACGAAATTTGACAGTTGTTTTCGTTTGCTGGTGCCTGCCAGGCACAATATGTTTGGATATTTTCGCCGATTAAAAAAAACATTAAATTTAATGGTTAAGATGCTTTAAAACCAACTCAAGAAATTTGCTCGTTGTTAATGCATGCACGATTGTAGAATTGTTAATTAATAACGACGATTTGACAGGCACTTGGCACTGAGTTGATAGGAGTGAACACAGCACATTTAATTTATTTTTACGATGTTTTAGTGTTAGATTTCAGTTTATGTCACTTTAATACAAAATCTGGCGCGACAACTTACTACAAATTAATTTCATTATTTCAGATCCAACCAAGAATATTACATTCTAGTTTATAAATTCAAACGAATAATGTTCGTATGTATCCAAAAAGTGAACCTACCGAGCTAAAAGTTTGAATGCGTTTAAGCAAACTTGTCTCTTACAGACTGGTGATGGAGCATTCTGTCTGCGCAAGTAAAGAAAATAATATAATTGATTAATATTTATTTTAAACATACTTATTCCTCCCTATAATTTTTTTATGTTTCTAGTGAGAAGTATTGATAGTCGCAGCCTACTGTGCTGCCATATAGTATCAACTTTTGCAAGACCCCGCCCACCTCTCGAATTACCGGCCAATCACAGGTGCTTTGAGTTCGCCTATTGGCCAAGTCGTTTCAACAGGTGGGACGGCCGCACAGTGGAACAGCAAAAACACAGAGAATTGAACAGACGTAGAGATTCTGTCGCAAATTTTAAATTAAAAGTACTTATTATTTTATGCAAACCATGTCATACTGTGTACAATACATTGAAATAACCACTGAATACATAAACTGTATTTCTGTCGCTAACAGCAGACTCATTTAGGTCTTGTCTTGTAGAAACCACGCCGAGTCCGTTTTGTATTGTCACTTGGTGTTTTTGTAAGTATTGCATTTAGCGTAAATTCTGTAGTATCGCTGAAAAAGGAGCTACTGTTCACGTTTATAACTCTTTGGAATTTACGCCATACCCGTTCATACCACATAAACAGCTGGATTTAACGCAATTTCACGAATTAAACACAGGTTGCTGTTGTACTGTTAGAGTAAACTGACACGCATTACCAAGCCCAATGGCGGCACTCGTTTTTAATAAGCTAAAATAAACACTCTTTTAATTTGCGCTTTTCTCGAGCTATACGGACGCAAATAAAGAAAGTGTGGTACGATTATTTATTCAACTAAATGCACTTTGAAATAAAAATAGAATTAAAAATTAAGTAACTTCCCCATTATCTGGGTATGATTTTGGATAACGACCTGAGCTTTAACTACTATGCAGACTATATACGTGAAAATACTGTCTTAGTGCTACGAACGTTTAAGACAATAGGCAAAAACGAGAGTAGCCGTAATTTCAAAACAACGAAAACTATCTACAAGGCAATATTTGAAGCTAAAATGACATATGAAGTGGCAAAAAGGCTCTATAGAGTAGATTTAGTTTTCATTAAAATAAGGCCTAAGGCTTACAAGAGTTCAGAGAGCTCTTTGTTGGTGGTAGTAAGCTTACATCGTACTGTCTCGACCAAAGCACTCCAGTTGCTAACAGCTCGGATCTTCTCATTGAAGAGAGAGGGGGTCCGTCTGAAAAGGAGGAGTCACTAAAGTGACTCATCAGGAAAAAGAGAATTATAAGCCCAAACAATTACTGAATGACAAAATATATGGGGAGAAAGAAAAATAATGCACTCACAGAAATGATAGTACTTACATTTTGCTATACTGTGGTGATTATATAAGGCAAGTGTTCACCACAGACATCCAGCACGGCTTGTACTCGCCATAGCGTACCACAGATCATCCTGAGGGCAACTCTTCCACATAGATGGCAGCTTTGGTAACCTCTTGGCGAATTATGGGAATGTGTCGACTCTTAAGCTTTTTCTGTATGTGTTCGATATATTTCAGGCTAAAGACGTCGTAGGCTATTGCATGTGGTCAACGTAAGACTCCTGGAGAAAGATTTGTAACACACCTCCTCGACTCGATATGGTCGATTAGCATTAGTGTCCACAGTAAGATATCTTCATGGAATGGACAGATTATTGGTCACAGTACCTCGTGAACACAACACACCTGTCATTATTCCAGCACAATACATGACTTACCCTTCATAGCATGGGTGCACTTTTGGGCATTCTGCAGCATGTCACAAAATTTCTTTATATCATTGGGTGACGATTGTTGTTGTGAAAGACAGTCCTGATTTCGTCTATAAACAGACCAAATTGCTACTCTCCACGTTCTCAAGCAGTGTGTTTGGATCATGTCTCATGAGCAGCTCTGTGGCAGCCAAGGCGATAGATACGAAGGAGAGGTATCCTTGCATGTAAGACCAAGTTATACAAATGCATACTGATGGCTTTGGTTGAAGCTTGCACTTCTGAAGAGGTAGCAAGTCAGTAAAAATATCTGTTGTGGTCACCATCAGGCGCTTTGTGGCGCTTACGTAAAGCGGACGTGAGCAGCTGTTGCAGAGTGAGTATGACCTGTCCTTGGACGATCTGACACTGATAGCATCTGCTGATACCTGCTTCGTACTCGGGCTCCAAAATTGTTGGCAACAGCTATCTTTGTTTTGCCTTCATCAATGCGATTGGTTAAACAATGTGTCTGGTCACCTAGGTATGTTTATGTTGATGTGTGCTGGGATGGTTCCTTGACAAAGGTGTGATGGCGCACCACTGCTGTACGCAGAAGCGATGCGCACCTGATAGTTTGTCAGTGCAAGACAGCACAGTGGGGTGCTGTACATCCCTGAACAGCCGAACGACTGCTAACAGCGTGCCACCCCCAGGTACATTCCATTGTCCAGGCAGGACAAGGGCGTACTGGGTTCGCCCGGCCAGCCCGCAAAACAACCAAGAGAAGGCAGTCTCTCCCGGTACACCGTACATAACAGTTACATGTGTCCAGCCAGTGTGGTCTTGTGGATGTACAAATGTACATATTATATATATATTTTTTTTGTGTGAATACATGGTTCCGGTCCGGCAAACGTGGTGTTTTTATTATGCCTTCATGTCCTCGCTAAAGTGGTTACCTCAAGGTGATCGGGCAACGCATAAGCCGCGCCATCTGGGCAACGAGGCCATCGCATCCTTACTGTGCGAACAGTACCGCTCACAGCAGTGCGCGCGCACCCAAGTAGTAGGAGCACGAGCATTTTGCACCACACAAATATTTCGTGGCGCGCTTCTGCGAGTCGCGGCGATATAAGTAGTAGGAACTACTGAGTTCTGCGCCACCCAGTTCGTCCATACCATACTACCGCGTGTAGCAACACCTGTATTTGTGGCACGACCCTGCCGATACTTGACACTTCCATAGACATGACCGACACCGCACCACCTATGGTATCCATCAGCCGCATCGCAGTGCGGATTCCACCATTCTAGGCTCTAGATCCAGACTTATGATTTGCTCAGGTGGAAAACCAATTCGCGCTTGCAGGGATAACTGCCGACCAAACAAAATTCAGATATGTGGCCAGCACTTTGGACAGCTAATTCGCCATGTATGTGCCCAATATACTGAATAGTCCCCTAGCTGAAGGCTAATATCAGAAACTAAAAACAGAATTAATAAAGCGGTTGAGTGCCTCTCAGGAACGATAAACCAAACAACTGCTGGAACACAAAGAGATGGGCGGCCGAAGGCCCTCCCAATTCCGGAGGCACTTTCGGAGCCTTGCGGTGACTGCCTTACCTGAAGAACTCCTCAGGTCAATATGGCTGGGCCGCTTACTAACCACGTTGCAAGCAATCCTAACTACTCAGTGTCACTCGCCCCTGGAATCATTGGCTGACCTGGCAGATGCCATTGCTGACACCAATCCAAGGCCACATGTAGTGGAGGCTGCATCCTTGGAGGCCATGTTCGACAGGATGGCCTCACTGATGTCCACAAAAATTGGTGAAATGGCAGCGACTCTACGACAGGAAACAGCAGCCGCTACCACTCACAGCAGTCAACACAGCAGTCGCCGGGTACACTAAACATCTGCATCGGTTCGCAGGCACTGTCACAGCAGGAGTTCTCCCGGAGTTTGCTGGTACCATCGGTGCTTTGAAGGTGCTGCACAAAGATGTACTTCACCCTGCACCTACCCTGTGGGAAACTAACAGGGGACTCGTTGATGGCGGCCAGCGACATCACCCATGCACCAAGCAGCCGCCTCTTCGTCACCGACAGAGTAACCAAAGTATAGTTCTTAGTAGATATAGGTGCTGACATTTGTGTGTGTCCATGTTCGCTGCTACCAATTGGGCGCACTAAGTCAGAATATGCACTATTTGCGGCAAATGGCTCACCCATCTCTACCTATTGTTTTGTTACACTTACCCTCAACCTGGGGCTAAGGCGTGATTGGTTTGGTGTGGCATTTTGTTATAGCGAGTGTCACCAAGCCTATCATCGGGGCTGACTTCCTCCACCATTATGGCCTCCTGGTCGATATCCGCAACCAGCACCTTGTAGATAGTACCACCTCCCTATCAGCCATCTTTCATGTGGCTACCTGCAATATCAGCAGCATAAAGACACTTCCTCTGTCATCACACTACTTTGAATTGCTGCCGAAGTATAGCGACATCATTCGCCCATCTGACACCTCATGGTTTACACAAAATTCCACAATTCACCATATTCACACCACTGCAGGGCAGCCAGTACACAGCAAGCCACGCCAGTTGATACCAGACAAGTTGCTGATAGCGAAACAGGAATTCACAGCTCTACTTAAGCTTGGGTTAGCCCGTCCTACACACAGTTCCTGGTCTTTCCCACTCCACATGGTGGCCAATAAAAGAGATGAGTGGAGGCCCTCTGGAGACTACAGGATGCTTAATGCTCGCACAATTCCTGACCGATACCCAGTTCTGCACATCCAGGATTTTTCTCACACCCTACATGGCACACACAAAATTGACCTCGTCAGGGCTTACAACCAGATTCCAGTTGCCCAAGCAGATATTCCGAAAACAGCCATCACCATGCCTTTCAGGTTGTAACAGTTCCCCTTCATGTCCTTTGGCCTCCACAATGTTGCACAAACATTCCAAAGATTTATTGATGAGGTTCTCCATGTTCTGGAATTTTGTGTCTCATATATTGACGACATATTGGTTGCATCGAGCAGTGAGACAGAGCATATGCAGCATCTAGAAGAGCTGTTCAGCCGCCTGAAAGCTAATGGTCTCCTAATCAACCCCACCAAATGTGTCTTTGGGTAACCACAAGTAACTCTTTTAGGGTACAGCATTTCTGGGAAAGAACCAAGCCCTTGTCAGAGAAAGTAGATGCAGTCCTCTCATACAAAAAGCCATGGACTGCAAAAGAACTGAGCTGGTTCACAGGGATGCTCTACTATTACAGACATTTCATCCCCAAAACAGCAGAGACACAGGCCCCATTTCATGATATGATTAAAGGGAATATGAAAGATAAGCACCCAGTAACATGGACACCGGAGACTGAGAAGGCAATTGAAAACTGCAAAACTGCTCTCGCACAAGCTACCTCGCTGGCTTATCCAATCTCGACAGCTCCACTAGCACTAATGACAGATGCCTCAGACTTCGCAGTTGGGGCAGTGCTCCAGCAACAGGAGGAAGGATAATGGCAGCCCTTGGTATTTTCACCAAGGAAAATCAACACCACTAAACAGAAGTACAGTGCTTATGATCGCGAACTCCTAGCCACATATTTAGGGATCCACCAGTTTCACCATATGGTAGAGGAGAGGGAGTTCACCATATTCATCGACAACAAACCTCTCATTTTTGCTTTAGCCAAAAACCTGGAAAAATGCTCACCCTGCCATTCAAGGCAGCTGGATTTCATCAGTCAGTTCACGACAAGCATTCAGCACATCTCGGGTGCTGACAATATAGTTTCAGATGCCCTCTCCTGAGTGAATACTGTGACCGATACCATGGACTACAAAGCTCTAGCAATGTCGCAGCTGGCAGATGAAGAGCTAAATCGATACTTGCAGCAAGATTCTGGCCTACAGCTGAGCAAGCTCACCATGCCAGATATATAATTTGATCTCTACTGCGTGGTCTCTACTCCGACAGCAAGACCTTTCGTCACAGCGCCATTCCATCGTACAGTTTTCAACATTGTTCGTAACCTCACTCACCCAGTTGTCAAGGCATCGGTCAAGCTAGTCACACAGAGACTTTTGTGGCCTTCTATCAGGCCAGACTGTCATAAGTGGGCACAGGCATGTATCTCCTGTCAGCATTCGAAAATTTCACATCATGTCTCCTCCCCAACTGGTGCCTTCTTACCACCCTCATCCAGACTTGACCATGTGCATATCGGTCTGCTGGAGCCCCGGCCAGTGTTTCAAGGATTCTGGTTCTTTTTGACTGTCATCACCATATGGCCAGAAGCAATCCCGGTGGAGAACATTGAGGCCACCACCATTGCTCGTGCTCTGTACACTGCATGGATCGCACACTTCGGCATGCCTCTCGAGATCACTACTGAACAATGGAGACAGTTCGAGTCTTCACTCTTCAGGGACCTCTGTAACCTGACAGGTACACCGCGGTTTCGAACAACAGCATTTCATCCACAAGCCAATGGTATGCAGGAAAGAATGCACCGGCAACTCAAGGCAGCCATATGTTGCCACGACACCGAGCAATGGGTGGACATATTGCCTACCATACTTCTGGGAATCCAAGCAGCCTGGCATGAAGACTTCCATGCTTCAGCAGCTGAGTTGGTATATGGGCAAAATCTTTGTCTCCCCGGTGAACTGTTGGTGGCCCATCCACATTCCCAAGTCGCAGACACAGCAGGACTTGTAAGGGAGCTCTGGCAACATTTCAGCACACTCCGACCTGTAGCAGGCACACACCATGATTGGAACCAAGACATTTGTGTTTAAGGACCTCGCCATGGCAACAGAAGTCTTCAGCCGTCGTGAAGGGCTCAATAAATATCTCGAGGCCCCATATGAAGGCCCATTTTCAGTGCTCAGCCGTACACCAAAGACTGTAATACTCCAAATGCATGGTCGGAAAGTTACAGTTTCTATCGATCGCCTTAAACTAGCATACATACTTGCCAACCAACAACCTGACAACATCGCCAACCCCATCCATAGACCGGATTCAGCAGTACCATGCAATCCACAAGGCTCACACAAGGCATCTCCACACACGTCTTGTACAGTGACGAGATCTGGCTGCCACATCCGCTTTCCTGACCGCCTTCAAGGTGGTTTTTCGTGATGCTGGGTGCATCACTGTCAGGGGGGTGCTGTGGCGGCGCACCACTGCTGTATGCAGAAGCGATGCGCACCTGACAGCCTGTCAGTGCAAGTCAGCACAGTGGGATGCTTAACATCCCTGACCGGCCGGACGACTGCTAACAGCGTGCCACCCCCAGGCACATTCCATTTTCCAGGCAGGACAAGGGATTACTGGGGTCGCCCGGCCAGCCCGCACCTCAACAAGGAGAAGGCAGCCTCTCCCGGTATGCCGTACAGAACAGTTACATGCGTCCAGTCAATGTAGTCTTCTGAATGTATAGATGTACATATTGCATGTATTGTGTAAATAAATGGCTCGTGTCCGGCAAACGTATTATGCCTTCACGTCCTCGTTAAAAAAGGGGATGGTCAATGCCTTTCTTAGTTCTTATCCTTGTGTAAAGTTGTGTCTACCCATATAGAAAGACCTTGAAACCGACTAAGTACAGAGCCCAGTATAAATTATGTTGATGTGTATGACAACATTCACAAACTGCAGCCAGGCTGGCACACGACCTGTCTACTGTTGTACTGTATCCACCAGCAAATAAGGTACATGAATGATTGCATTAAATAACCCGATCCTACAAAATTTTAAAACCATTATGTATGTACGACTGGAGCTTCACAAAAAGATTATAGGTTCATTTTCCGAAATTTTCCAATTCTTCCATGTGAACATACTCAAATATCTAATAAATAAAGACAAATAGCTGAAACTATTAAATATAATTGCCAGCCTCATTCTCTCAAAGTGGCAGGCTAGGGAAAATCAAAAGTGTTCCAATGAAGCAAACTGAAAGATTAGGCATTTACTGGGTTTGTATAATTGTATGTGTCCACATATATTTTAAGCAATACTTACATAGAGAATGTATTAAATGATATATTTAAATAAATATTCGTGTAACTAGTGCGTTTAAAGAAAAACACTAACTTCAAGGAATGTGGGGGAAACACGTGAATATTATCTGGAGACTTTTAATGAGGTACGTTAATTACTATTTTCTTTTTAAATTTTCGATTTTGACGCACTTAGATTTCTAATGACGATCGTCAATATTCAACACCATGGCTGTGAAAATGCAAAAAAAAACTGACTCGACCATTACACCTTAAACGTGTGTTCCTTACATACCATGACTACTCACATGTATAAATAATCGTACATGGTTCAAATATCTCCAAATTTGTAGAATTTATGGCTTAAAATAATTTCTATAGAGGTCTGTAAACAGATATTTATAGTAAAACGTTTCCTTTGTTTTAAAAATTCTACAATTGTTGATTATTTAATTTCATCGAATATTTGCGGTGGTTTGGTATACATTATATTATTTTGTTTAAAATCTATCATCTGAAAACTATTACGAACCTTAAATGGGTTATTTGCAATATTTGGTTTGAAATATAAACATTTAGCATGTAAGCTGTATTGTCATCACAAACGCTCTATGTATTACGGTTTGTGAGTGTTCCTTCTGTAAAGAAAATGAAAATATGTCGGTAACATAGTAACATATCGTTTCATAATAAGTTATATGAAGCAAGCAAATCCTAAACTCTTAAGAAATAAAAATCTCAAGCAATTATGTATACGTACTTGTTGAACAGGAAGCATTAAGATGAAAATCGATCCACAATATTGAAAATGATGTTTTTATCACCTTAAGTGAACGAAAATCTATAAACAAAGTAGAAACATGTGTATTAAAAAAATTACGTTCGAATTTAAATTAGCGAAATACCGCGAGTACAAAACACCTGCTATTGCCACGGACCATCACACATAGTCGACTGTGAGGTGTAGGGGAAACTGACTATACGTATTGATTGATATACCTAAATATCGTGATAAAACAACTTTGCGGGCTTTACAAAACTAGGAAGACTCTGTATGTACACAGAGTTCACTAGGTTACCAGCTTAGAGAGGCATGTCTAGTTTCGGCCATCAGTGACAAACGTATCAAATATAAGATAGCTATAAAAACGTATAACATATTTCTGTTACTGAAGTTTGAAGCTCTAGTATCTAGAAGTAGGGTAGGTTTACCCTATTTGTTTTAAATTACGTTAATTTGACAGACAACTGAAATGACTAGCTTCTAGCAACAGCTGAACTTCCGTTCAGCCGTAATGTATTTCATAAAACCGCAAAAAAAAAAAAAAATCAGAAGCGAGGAAATTAAAACCAAGAATCATAAAGGCCGCAATAAAACGTACTACGCACTTTGAGCCACTCACTGACGAGACACACGTTACAATGAAGAGAAATTGCAAATATTAGCAATTTTACTGCTAAAATAATTACTTTGTATCATTAAAGGCTTTGACTTTTACACTTAATAGTACAGTGTTAACACTACGGTTAACAGACGTTTTTCATCCAGTTACATGCTAAAGTGTGTTCTTTGTCATACAGAGTTTGAGAAAATTGAATTATTCAAGGGCCTGCCGTCTTTGTAGTCTAAGTTACTGGGTGGAGCAGAAATAATCCGTAAAGAAATTTAGAACGTTACCCATATTTGATTCTACGTAAAGGGACGGATCAAAGTTTGCCTTCGCTCGTGGCAAGAATTGAGATTTGCTCCCACCTCCTTTCCCTCCACCCTGTTCCTTCAGTCCAATAAACCTAGCAGTAATAAACGTATCTTGCATACGTTGTTTTGCTCTCGCGTAAATAACAGTTTAAAGATTTAGTAGAAATTCATAAAACCTCTACACACTACTAGCTATCAATAGCAGTGTCATAAGTGTGCATTCTAATTATAAATACTGAATTTATAACATTATAGGGTGTTCAATGTTACCAAAAATACAAAAATATAAAACTAGTGAAAGTCTAAATATTAGTAGATATTGTATTAATTTTTAAACTCGTGTACATTTAATTCCCAAGTAAACATAGTCGGTACCACCAGCGCCACCATACATCCGGCCCTGCCTAGTACGTCCATTGGTATTAAAGTAACTATACCTAGAGCTAGTCTCCTCAGGAGTATGATAGACTCTGACCTAATCGGACGAAAACATAACACCAACGGAAAATTTATATAAAAATGCTAAGGAACTTTCCGGTAGCAAATGAGTGGTTTAAACTAGTAAATTATTTTTGTAACAAGATTAATGAACGAGTGGAATGGTAACATGACAAATGAGTTATTTAATGTGAAAAATTTATTTTTAAAAAATGTGAGGGGAAAAATATTATGGATTTTAAAGTGAACGTCAGCATTTTAGGTCGTTATGGCAGTAAGGAGATTTCGGTAAAACTTAAATTGTGAAAGTCACGACATGGTACAAGTGGGCAGACGTAAAAATTCGTATATTTCCAAGTCGTTTTTAAACGAAGAAAACGTTAAATCCTAACTTAGTACAAAATCCATTTACATGCAAACTTACGCATCCGATTGATATCTATATCTGTTCTCTGGCTGAATTTGTGTAACTTGTACTGAATTTATATTGGATCTAATTACATTAAAAACACATATAAAATCGCGGGAAAAATTAACTGCTAATCGAACAATCGCGAAACATATTTTTATTATAATATCAAATAAACTGTAATACCTTAATCGTGACACGTGTTAACGCTACTGAGGCAAATATAACACGTTCTGAGTTAAAAACGCTGTCTATTTCTCTAGGTATTTTACGCCCTACTTAATCACATTTGTTGATGTACCGTACGAGACTCAAATCGATTTTCATTCGTTCACACTGTAATTTTCTGAAATATGTTTTAAATTGATTTGAAATAAACATGGAGACGTTGTTATTATTCTGGATAACAGCATATAATTAAATGTAAGGTTATTCCTAAAATGAATGTTAAACAGGCTAGGCCAGCCTCCGTTGTGCAGTCGGTTAGGCACCAGTCTACGTGTCTGGCTTCGAATTCTGTCTCAGATGTGGCTGTTGTGTAGCCTCTTCACCTCACTTCGCCCTCATCGGCATTCAAGACCTAGTTGTTAAAAGGCCGGAAACCCCACTGAACTGAACTCTCAACGTATAATGACAAGCACATCCCATTACAAAGTTCAGATTCAGCGACAATGACATGTTTTACTGATCGATTTTATACTTTTCATAATATGTACTTTATAAATCACTTCAGTGTTTTCCAGAGTAAATTTTACTAAACATTTTTAATCCTGGCAGTAATTGCAATTTTGCCTTGAAAGAGTATGGAATACTTTTTTTTCTTTTTGTAGTCATAAAAGCTATACTAATCTGTCAGTATAATATTGCATAATTAATCATGGCCTTCAAGTAAACTGTAACCAGCAAATTAAAAACAATCATACAAATTGTTTACAAACTGTAGGGAATTAGTTGTTCTCTACGCACCACGTAAGTAGGCGGATGGCTGGTGGGAGGTGTGTACGGGAGACGGGCTACTTCCCCTCCCACAGCAGATGTTGCAATATGCGTGCAAAATGACGTGCGGCAGTGCAGACATGCGTGACCGTGAAATGGCATTCGACAGGTGAAGCTGTGCCGATATGTCACAGTGTGCATTAAGTTACCATGCCGCCAGTACAATCAAAACTGAAAGGAGAAGTGTGTGTACTACACAACCAAGCTAGGGAAGTAGTGTATAATGTGTTGTGTTTTATGGAGAAGGAAGCAGCTGAAAATACGCCATCCATTCCTTTAACAAAGGCGCAAACAACGAACCTCAGTTCAACAGACGTAGCCGAACGCACTGTGCAGTGTATTAAGAGCGAGGGAAATGTTATATCAGCAGAGGAAACATCTTTCAGAAAACGGAAACGTGACAAGCCTGTGACTAATTTGGAGTGTTTTGACGAGGGCGTGGTGCGCATAGTAGTATACGATTACTATAAAAGTCAAGAACGTGTGCCTACTGAATGTACGATCCGGCACAAGTTACAAAAAGCCATAGAGATTTGAAGGCAGTGACAACTGTGTTAAGAGGATATTACATAATATCGGATTTCACTGGAGAAAAACCAGGAATCATAGGAACATTCTAATAGAAAAGAGTGACACAAGACAAAAACGAAAATCATATTTACAAGACACAACACGTATATCTTCGTCGGGACTGCGCAGATAAAAAGAGATCCGCAGGCAGTTCGGAATATCCTGGCTGTGTACACGCCGTTCACAAAACATCAGCTTGGAAAACTTTGTCTGTACTTACTTTGTATCACTGTGATTTACAATTTTTTTAATGGCGTTACACTGGTTACTACTCGTACACGTACATTTCCTTCCCCACAAAGACCTCTTCGTTTCCACCCGCCCAGTTGAGACGCGCTGACAATGCGTAGGCACAGAGTATAGGCAGATCGCAAAAGTGAAACGTCTACGCGTGAGGCTAAAGCAGGTAACCCACTATGCCGTCACCGTCAGGCGCCGTCCGGCACCGACCGTCACCGTTGCGTACCGGCAACATTGCTTTGCATTGTTTTAAACGAACGGCAACCCACTATACCCGTCCGTCACCGGCCACGACCGTGTCCGTCAGTCACCGTCGGCCACCATTGCTGTTTGGGGCATTCTTGCCGGATAGCCG
>PNEQ01048828.1:0-34847 GCA_003012365.1 Medauroidea extradentata | reverse complement strand
TAAGTGCTGTGTAATTGTTTCATTAATATCTTTGCTACCAACTTTATCATCCACGAGTGTCTAAAATGTTCTTCTATTCTCTGTGTTTCATCATAGTAAATTTTTATTAATTATTTCCATCAGTGTTGTGTATGTACTTTCGTCTAAAACAATCTCAAGCTATTTTTAACTTTTTATTTGGCGAGTGGCGCGCACGAGGGAGATCGCCACGTGCTCGCCATCTTGCAATTCAGTCTCGGGATTGAGCTCGGTCGGGGCGCACGCGTGTCGCGTGCTCTGAGGTCTTCAAGGTTGTCTTACTGATTTTTAGCTGCAATAGACTCAATTTATAACGGAACCGTTTGCTATTCACCTCAGAGCCGTGCAGCCCTAGATCCCAACGTAAATTTAACATGTAACATAATATTTTCCATTTTAGTAATTTGTGTGTAGTGAATAAGGTAAAGTTAACCTAGTCAAGTGTATCCTGTGTGTGTTCGCCAGGGAACCTCAATGTGTACGGGGCAATCTGCGGCGCACGTGTGTAACTTAAATTGTGTTACAAAAGTAATTAAGAAATTGAACATTGGTCTCGACCATATTCTTGTGAAAGTGTTTACCTCACTAGGCCTTTAAGAGGGATCTGTGTTGAGCGTCTAACCTGGCTCTGACAAGGTTAGGATTCCATGAACACACACACCAAGTGAATACCCCTGTGTCTTGGCATGTACGTCTACGCTACTGTGCCCCTACGGCTGACGGCCGAACGACCCCCTCTCATGCTCTCTCCGCCCGGTAAATCCCGGGGAAGTTGGCGCACATGGCAACACCACTCACCGACAGCGCACGGCAACGCGTCAAATGGCTTCCGACTTGTGGAGCCAGTGATTCAGTCTACCGTCAAGACACGCTACGCAACAACGCACTATTCCAGGTATTTCCCGGTGAAACCTACACGAGACATCATCCCAACCATTCCCGGCCTAAAACCTAACCTCGAAATTCCATTCCAAAAATCCAGCGTTGTGCAAAATTCCAGCAAAAGAGCAACGGGCCAATCACAGCACAGCAGCAAGCGTGGTGACGTCAGAAGCGCTCACGACAAGGAGACGAGGAACAAGTGCCACCATCTTGTGGCAGCACAAGTGCATCGCCACCCTCCCCCTCCCACCCATTTTGGAGGAGGGACTCACAATAACAACAGTGCATGTGTGCGTGCGTGACCCGCCACCTGCTTTCGCTGGTCCGGTTTACTCTCCCCCCCCCCTACGCGATGTGGGCGGGGAGGCCTGCCGCGACAGGGAAGGCCGTGAACTCGCCCCAACAGCTGGCGGGATGTCGGGCCGCGCAACTCCGTGGAATCCACTCGGTATGGATAACGGACGCGTACACTGGGCGACCAGCGCCGGGAAAATAAACAATGAACTATGTCGCAAGTGTGTACGAACAGCCAGCACGACCAATCCATTCCAGCAACCGCGTGTATGTCAGGATCAACAACTTTTGGAGCAACTAAACGCAAGTATTCATCAACAAAACTTAAAAATTAATAGTTCTATTGCTGCATGCCTCTCGGGAGGCCTTTCAACCCCACTGTGTGAACAATGTGTCAAACCACGGCGGGTCGCAGGGTTCGTCAACCCTGCGGCACGAAACAACAGTTGTGAATGTAGGGAAGACACACGACTGATCGCCATAACTGAGCCGGAAAAAAATTTTTACACCTGTCCGAATGCGTTTTGGTGTCACGGACAGACATCAGGTACCCTTCAGTGTTATTTCTGCCAGCGGAAGTACCACAAAAATGTTTGTCACCCGACGAGCTGCGAACCCGGGACCATCACGGACCGGTCCAATGCGCCCGATGTTTCAACAACAACAAACACGTAAGTGTTACGTCACCGCTAGACATTCTCACTGGTGAAGTGTTACCTGTCACACATTGTCAACAAGCAACATGTCATAGACCCAGTGTAAACGTATTGGACTGTGTAGTGTGCGGAGGGCGCGCGCATCTTCGTTGCGTCACAAAGGACGAATGGCTGGATGTAAAGAAACGTTGTTTTCGTTGTTTACGTTGCATCACCAAGGTCACGCACCAAAACCCGCGACACGCCGAGGCACTCAGGGTGAATAACTCGCCTGGGCCAGCAGCGCACTCGATGCCATTACTGCAAATCACCACATGGCCCACCGAAACTCCACTAGCCCCAGCCACAACAACGGCGCCAGCTGTCGCACGGCCGATGACGACGCCGGCGCGGTTCCAAGCACTGCCACACTTCAGCGGACGCCAACAAGAAGATCCGCATGCCTTTATTGACGATAGCACCCGGCGTCTACAACGGTATGGCGTTGAAGAGGAAGAATGGACGCATTGCATCGCCGATCAGCTGACGGGCGAAGCACAACAATGGTGGAAGACAGTCACGTACTACAGTATCCAGTGGTCGGACTTCTTACGCGCCTTTAACTACCGGTTCGCCAGCACGTATGCATCACTTCCAGCATGCAGTCGTGCCGTACTGGACATACAAGTAGAGCACGAGACACTGGCCGCATTCGCAACACATAAGATCAACATCGTACGTCAATTCAACCTGTAAATGGATGCGACCGACATCCTCGAGGCAGTAGCATCATCCGTACGACCGGAATTTCGTGGCGCACTAGCTCTACTCATCCACTCCTCTCTGGAGGACTTCATGCGGTCGATCGTCGTGTTAGACCTCACACCTCGACGCGACGAAGTACAGCGACGAGAGGCCGACCTCAACGCACCACGGAAGTTAGGCCAAGCAGCTGCCGAAATAAACAACCACCGTCAGATGTCAATGGCACGTCACACCTGACAGCACCGAGTGGGCAAGGCCGACCCGCACCTGACGGCCGACCACCATTACTGCCAAGGCCAGAGCAGCAGGTACATGCACCGCTACCTCCCCACCCATGCAGAAATTGCCCAGGCAACCAGATGCACTGGCACAGCCAATGTCCAAATCGTACCCCATACCCACCTCCTAACAACACCCACAGATGCGGAGCGGGAAACTAGAGGGCGGGGGAGTGCCACCGGACGTGACATGCCCCCGCGTCAAAACGTCAACGCCAGCATGGACAGTACAACACGCCATCCTGCAGCAGATCCAACAGAACAACCACTGGATGCTACGTATTCCTGTGCTCCTCAACAACAAGGCGTGTTACGCACTCATTGATACCGCTGCATCACACAACTTCGTACGTCAAGGTTTTGTTGATGTATGCCAAATGACACCTGTCAACCACACCTTTCAACTAGCAATACGTGAACAGGTAGGGGAGGCCATGGGACAAGCGTCGATTACCGTCGCCATCAGAGACGTCATAACGACCATGATGGCGCTAGTCACCGCCGACCTCCGGGAGGACGTCATTCTCGGCGTACCTTGGCTGACAGAGCAAAACACGATCGGCGAACCCGCAGCATAGTGGATTCATTTCGGCACAACAGAACGGCGAACAGTGTACAACATGGAGCGACGTCAGAACGGACGCACGAGTGAGGTGTCGCTAGACGACCTTGACCATGCAATACCACCGGAACACCGCGACGCCGTTCAGCGCATCCTAAACGAATGTCGAGACGTCTTTGCCGACGCCGACCTACTACAACGTACTACTGTCGCCGAACACGCCATTCCACTCATTCATGATCGGTCCATCTACACGCCACCTCGTAGTTATCAACCATAATAAAGCCAAACCATCAAGGAGCAGATCACCGACATGCTAAAGGAGGGCGTTATCGAGCCTACCCACAGTCAGTACAATTCCGCCATTACATTAGTGCCAAAGAAGGACGGAACTTGGCGGTTCTGCGTCGTTTGCAGACCAATCAACCTGGCCACGGAGTCATCGCCGCCGCTGTACATCAACATGTGCGACGCACTCAGCGCCCTGGGGCGCGCCAAGATCCTCACTTCACTAGACCTTCGGAGTGGCTACTGGCAAGTACCCGTCAAACCAGAGGACCGCACGAAGACAGCCTTCACCGCTCCCGATGGGAGGCGTTTTCAATTCCGCGCCATGCCGTTCGGACTCAATGGCGCGCCGTCCACTTTCCAGGCCATGATGGTGGGGTGCTGAACGGCTACATAGGTGACTTCGCCCTTGCCTACTTGGACGATGTGGTGATCTGGTCGGAGATGTGGGAAGACCACATCCGCCACCTGTCCTTGATCCTGGAGCCACTCGCCATAAATCAACTGACGTGCGCCAACCGCAAATGTCACCTGGGGAAAGGACGGATACAGTTCCTCAGGCACCTCGTCGACGAGCAAGGTTACCGTCCTACTGCCGAACAGCTGGCACTGATCGACGACTACCCTGCGCCTAAAACCCGTAAACAACTGCGAAAATTCTTCTGTCTGGTGAACTGGTTGCGTGAGTACATCGCCGACTTCGCGACGATCACCGCGCCATTGACGGAGTTGCTGTCGCCGCAGAAACGGTTCGTCTGGACAACGGAGCACGACGAGAGCCTCCGGAACATCAAACAACGCTTCCATACCTGCCCTACCTTAGCACGACATGATCCAACCAAGCATCTCTACCTGCAGACCGATGCCAGCGAGAAGGGACTAGGAGCTGTTCTATTCCAGCTAGGCACCGACGGAGGGAGACACGTCATCGACTTCAGCAGCGCAAAATTCGGCAGCACCGAACGCAGGTACAACGTCAATGAGAGGGAATGTCTTGCGGTCGTCTGGGCCATCAATAGGTACCGTCCGTTTCTAGAGTACCAACGTTTCATCCTCCGCACCGACAATCGCTGCCTGGTATGGCTACATTCCATGAAAGAGGCCCGGAGCAAGCTAGTACGATGGTCGATGATCCTGCAATCGTACGACTTTGAGGTACAGCACGTCCCCGGGTCTGAGAACCAGCTCGCCGACGAGTTGTCCAGATCACCCAGCAACACCATCGCCTTCGACAACGACGAATGGGACACGTTACCACCCCAGACCACGGGGGCACTCACGACGAAGCGACCAGCAGCACAATGTCACATCATAGCAACAGCTGACAAAGAGGGACTCAGTTTGCCGCAACTGCTGGTGACCGTCTACAATGCACAAAGGGAGTGCCCCGACGTACAAAGCCGACTAGGTCTGCGTGTCTACGAGGAAGGCGAGGTCGAGAGGAATGACAACGGCCACCTTTTGACACGCGCTAGGACACCTGGGGCACTGTGGCGAGTCCACATACAAACGGCAGCACGACGCGCTGTACTCAGGCACGCGCACACAAGCGAGTTCGCGGGTCATCCAGGTGCCGCACAGACATGTCTCAACGTACACTCCCACTTCTACTGGCCAGGTATGACACACGATGTACGCCGATACGTCAGGGAATGTGTGCAGTGCAACCTATTCAAGAGCCGATGTACTGAAGGCTCCCAACAGCAGCAACCACGAGTGCCGACGGAGCCTTTCGAGACGGTGTCCTTGGACCTCATGGGACCTTACCCCAGGACCAAGAGCAGCAAGAGATTCATCCTAGTCGTCACAGACAACTTCTCCAGGTAGACGGAAGCCTATCCAGTGTCCAGTTCTCGTGCACACATCCTGATACGTACTCTAGAGACGGAGTTCTACCCCGATGGTGCTACCCGCATAAGTTGCTGACGGACAATGCGACACAGTTCACCGGCAGGAAGTGGAGGGACGCCTGCACTAAGTGGGGCGTGGTACCACATACCACCGCCGTCTACCACCCGCGTGCGAACCCCACAGAACTTCGCAATCAAGACCTCAAGACACAACTCCGTCTCAGGGTCGGCAACAATCACGCAGCATGGGCGGAAGAGTTACCGGCATCTTTATTCACGATACGCCGCCGAGTCAACTTAGCCACAGGTCAATCACCAGCTCAAATTTTACAAGGACGAGAACTACCACTACCTGGTGAGCATACCTACCCTCACCCAGACGTCGACGAAATTCCGGAGAGTAATGACGCATGCCGCCGACATTGAGAAAACCGTCTCCAGGATGTCTTCGCCAACCAGGCGACATACGCGCGGAAGTGGATGCCAACTACTTCGCGACCGAACGTCACCTCTACGTCGGACAACCAGTGTACATCCGGGCTCACGCCCTGTCGAAGGCTGCGAAGAACTTCTGCGCTGGCTTCACGCCACGCTGGAGCGGACCACACCCCATCATTGGCCGACGTGGGCGGACCACCTACCTTGTAAAGGTCAGTCGACGCCACAGCATTCCCGTCCACAGAGACGACATACGCCTCGCCGTCGAACCACCGGACGACGCACGGAACAACGGCGGCGACAAACCCGCCACACCACCGCACACGAACTCTGATGTAACCACAACAGAATCTGAGACAGGGAGCGCACTTCAACGCCTCCTTCAAACCGCCACGCCCAATGCCCCACAGGACAGCGGCTAGAAGTAGCACCGACGAAGCATTCACCCACACTACCCTCGGCACACCAGCACGCACTGCACCCCAGGTCAGCACACCCAGCAGCCCGACACCACCCGTCGTGGCACCCGTTACGCCGTCAACACAATCCATCGAGGAGCCCATCCCGGGCACGTCGATGGACGTACTCGAGGCACAGGCCAAAGCACAAGAGGACGTCCAAGTCGACGACGCCATGTGCACCTCACGTGAGCCATCAGCAGCAGTGTCAGCGACCGAACATGGTGACGAAGTGTCTGGTCACACAAGCCATGCACCAGGGGGAGCACAACGCCCCACAAGCTTGAGCCTCAACCCCCCCTGCTTGCGACGTCTGCAGCATCGTCGCCCACCGACCGTTCCAGACAGCAGCAGCGATGACGACTCAAGTCGGGAGAGTGATTCTTCACCTCCCCGGCGGTCTTGGCGCCTACACCGTCCAGGCCGAGCGACCTGCACACTCTGCAGCGAACATCCGCCCACCAGAGCAGCCACCGACGCCTCACCCCACCTTCAGGGTCACGCCCCTATGGGGCCACCGCGAGATCGCAGCCCGCACTTCCACAGCCAGTCAATCTACGAACCCGTCAGGAACGCTTGGCTCCAGCCACCTGCTGCGCATGACACAACAGAGCACCAGGTCCAACGACGGGATCACCAGGTCTCCGCCGAGGTCCAAATGGTCTGCCAGGAGGGGGGACATTTGATGCCAACCACCTTAGCCCGTTTGTCCCTTCAGCGCCATCACCGTCAACAGTGCCCCCGCACACCTTACGTCAGCTGTGCACCCGACGATGTGTGCATGGATCATCAGCCAGGTAGGAACGGGAAACAACATCCGCATATTGGATCACGCCTACCCACGTGACAAAATTTACCAAGAGGTAACTCATTAATGACACAACAAATGAACAAACTAATTATCACAAAAATTACAAGACATTCGTAGTATCATCGGCCATTGGTCGTTTAGTCGAACTCTCTCTCCTCACGGAGAAATTAGCCACGTAAGTGACACGTAGGTTTTAGTCTGTAACTTGGTAGTGTAGCACACCAGCGTAATGATAAACATTCCAAATATTTCAGTTTTAATGACCCAACAGGGAATGGAAGTGGGGACGGTCAACGGGAAGGGACTTAAGAGATCTCCCGTAGTAACGTGGTTATTTTCAGCATACTCGCCCCAAAAAGACGTATAAGGCAGTACTTTAATTTTTGTTGTCAGGTTTTTATGTTTTGAAAAGAGTTTGTGAAAAGGTTTTCTAATGTGTGTTCTGTCGGCACGTCAAAAACAATTAAGTACCGACAAACGTAAGTGCTGTGTAATTGTTTCATTAATATCTTTGCTACCAACTTTATCATCCACGAGTGTCTAAAATGTTCTTCTATTCTCTGTGTTTCATCATAGTAAATTTTTATTAATTATTTCCATCAGTGTTGTGTATGTACTTTCGTCTAAAACAATCTCAAGCTATTTTTAACTTTTTATTTGGCAAGTGGCGCGCACGAGGGAGATCGCCACGTGCTCGCCATCTTGCAATTCAGTCTCGGTATTGAGCTCGGTCGGGGCGCACGCGTGTCGCGTGCTCTGAGGTCTTCAAGGTTGTCTTACTGATTTTTAGCTGCAATAGACTCAATTTATAACGGAACCGTTTGCTATTCACCTCAGAGCCATGCAGCCCTAGATCCCAACGTAAATTTAACATGTAACATATTTTCCATTTTAGTAATTTATGTGTAGTGAATAAGGTAAAGTTAACCTAGTCAAGTGTATCCTGTGTGTGTTCGCCAGGGAACCTCAATGTGTACGGGGCAATCTGCGGCACACGTGTGTAACTTAAATTGTGTTACGTAAGTAAATAAGAAATTGAACATAGGTCTCGACCATATTCTTGTGAAAGTGTTTACCTCACTAGGCCTTTAAGAGGGATCTGTGTTGAGCGTCTAACCTGGCTCTGACAAGGTTAGGATTCCATGAACACACACACCAAGTGAATACCCCTGTGTCTTGGCATGTACGTCTACGCTACTGTGCCCCTACGGCTGACGGCCGAACGACCCCCTCTCATGCTCTCTCCGCCCGGTAAATCCCGGGGAAGTTGGCGCACATGGCAACACCACTCACCGACAGCGCACGGCAACGCGTCAAAACTTAAGCTGAAATCACACTATGCAATAAATGCGCAATTTCCGTGCAATCTACTAAATTTTCATTGCACGTCGGACACAAAATTCTCGGAAAATCACATGCGATGCAAGCGACGATGCAATTTGAGAGCATAGAACAAGCTCTATATTTCTGTGCAATGTCATGATTTTGTGTGAAACAAGAAATGTAATTGGCCAATTCAATTAGAGTTTTCGCGGGCTTTACTGTACACGTAAAAAAATGGAAAGGACACCGTAGTGTGTTTCGGTTATTGGAGGAATATAAGTAATACCTGGTGCTGTAAATGCCAAATCGCCTATCATAATAAACATTTGTGCAATAGTGCTTTAAAGGTTATGGCTGCGAATGTATATAAGACTCAATTGCCTCGTCCTCACATCCATCACACAATTTACTCGCAGGTATGTTTTTAAAATAATTCCAATTAAATACGACAGGCCTAGGCAGCAAACTATAGTTTGGAGGGAAAGGGAAGAATTGTGTGTACATTGCATTGTGAATTGCACCATGTAGAAGGTGGACATGGAGCGAATGAGAAAGATTTCATTGCAATTATTGTGCAGCTGATAGCATACAATGAACTGCCCAATCTGTAAATTGCATTGTGTGGTCCCAGCTTTACTATAAAACATCCCTGCATATCTAAGTTTATAAGGCTTGCACTGTGGTGCACTTAGGTCCAGACGTAGAATAAATTACTGCTAGATTACAAAAAAATCTCACAAAAATGGAAGAGCAAATTATGCAATGTGTGGTACGGTGGTGTACATAACACATCTCTTCAAATGATAGCTTCCGCCCCTCTTTTTTTTTTCACACACTCAATTGAATTATATATTCAACGAGTATGTAAAGGCCTAACTGTGCGTCCGAGGTAATATAGATAGTGGCCACAATAGTTAAAAATTTTGTTTGCAGGAGAAACCTTTCATCCAATATGATATACTTGTTTTCTTTTGATATACTTTTTTGGAATAGTCCAATATTATTATAAATGCTAATTTCATTGCAGTTTGGGATCTGGAGATACAAATTTTTGTTAGTCCGAAGAGTTCACGATCACCCTAATTGGGCATAGGACATTGTATCTAAAGTCCGATACTACAATAATCATAAAATAAACGAATGTAAAAACTGAACACACATTTTTTCAGCGGTGCACACTGCACGACAACATCCTGCTGTCTAGGAGGCACTGTAAGTGGCGTAAGCTTCGCTCTCCATTTCACTGTTATTTCTATACAGCTACATAATGGGAATTGTAACACAAAGGCCCCTTACTTCGTTCTGTTTGACCCCATATACGACTAATTCGTGGGGGTATAGAACTCGTCAGTTTTTACATTGACATATTTTACAAAGTACTATACATAACTTCAACAGTTTAAGTACAAGAAAATATGGACAAACATATAAAACGGTTTCAGAAAAACGAGAAATGTGTAGTTTGAGGTTGAACGTTAAGAATCAGTAGCCAAAATATTGATTTTGAAGGCATAATTAGTTCATTGGCTATAGCCCAACTGCGAGGATAGCGTATTATTATTATATTTCCAGAACATTAGACTTAAGTAGCAGAGTTCGCTAACTTCACAGATTACCATTTTGAGTTAGGGTAAGGTAACCTAACGAAAAATTTAAAAACATAAGCGTAAAATCACTCGCCCTAACCAAAACTAACCTAATCGAAAGATTTTTAGTTAGTACACCACCATTTCCTTTACATCCTATAACTTCTAACGTCTGTGAAAATATTTTTTGTTAGTAAAATATGCCTATAAAATAACAGTTTGACTGGTTCACTATGCGAGCGTACTATTCCCAATATTTTCCTACGTACAAGAAAACAAAACGACTCAATAGGCATGTGTCCACAATGAACTTGTAATCAAACGCACGCATATATATGTTCACTGCTAACGTACATAAAAACTTCTCGCAGGCGCACTTATTAGCTTGGAAATAAAGAGAAAAGGTTATAATTTAAAAACAATAAACATATAACACAAAATAATTTAAGTACAATATTTTATAAACAAATATATGAGTTTCTCCCATTAACCGCAAAGTTAATGTGTCCCCACATGCGAATGCAGCGCATCTAGCGGCAGAAATTTTCTCTGTGCCAAACCTTTAACACTGATCTTTCTAACCTGTAGTAGAATTAACCTTAGTTGCGAGTAAAAAGGGCCGTAGTTATAAACGTCCTCCGAAGGCTTGCTGGCAAGCCCCTGGCCTTTATTCGCGCAGCAGTTCGCTGGTGGTCTTCCACCCTTCCTACATTATAGTTGTCTGGCGATGGATCGCCAGGAGATCGCCGGCTGAAAGGGAGTTGGATGGTTCTCCTTCGTAAAACTTGGCAACACAGCCTCATTTTTAGCAGCGAACATAGGGCGCTTTCAGCGGGCAAAGCGCTGCGGCAGCGCTGCAAGTGACCGCTACATGTAGCGCTGCTGACCCCGCTGAATGAATTGCTGCAGCGCTGCGATTATCTTTGGACTAAGTTTCTGTTTGTTTAAAATTTACCACATGTTTTTAATACATAACTTTACAAAACGTGCTCGCGACATCTTAATGCAGGTATCAACTTTGTGCAGACATAGAAATTACTTGATTATTAAAATTATACGTCATAATTCCTTGGCAATAATTAGTGTAGTGCAAGTGGGAAGTGACAAGTGTTTTGAATGACTTCACTTAAATTCGTTTTTGCATATCTTCAAAGACGAGAATTAATAGTTTCGCTATTTTTAAAAGCATATGTATACCTTCAGAAAGAAAGACAGTGGCTACACAATCTAAAAGTGTTTCGGCAAATTGAAGTAGGCCTACATACGAACGTCTGCCCCAAAAATGTTATATCTGGTAAGTAATGTGTTATTTTTTGTTTTCATTGACTACTGTCGCAAAATATACAGTTTTTTATTAATAGGAAAAAACTCTAAAGAGTAGTTTTCCGTCAGGTTCAACAGAAATAATTACATCGTAATGGGATGATGGTTAATTTAAAAAAATACAATAATAGGCAGGCAAGTCTGTAAAATGTAAAAAATAATAATTTGTAGAGCTTGCCATGGCTGTGGAAACTGAATTAAATTTTAGGAATGTAGGCCTAGCAGCATGAATTTGTATTTCTACATACTGTGAGGGTTTATCAGTTCAAGTATAGTAGTATAGTGTAGTATATTCATCCATCAGATTTTTAAGGGCGTAGTTATAAACGTCCTCCGAAGGCTTGCTGGCAAGCCCCTGGCCTTTATTCGCGCAGCAGTTCACTGGCGGTCTTCCACCCTTCCTACACTATAGTTGTCTGCCGATGGATCGCTAGGAGATCGCCGGCTGAAAGGAAGTTGAATGGTTCTCCTTCATAAAATTTGCAACATAGCCTCATTTTTAGCAGCGAACATAGACTCAAGTGCTCAAAGACCACTGTTATGAACACACCTAACTTTAAAAATAAAATCGTTTCGATTTTGTTTTCCTTGTCTGTAAACAATTTTGTTGTCTTTGTAGTGGGACACACGTGAGATATTCGAAGTAATTGAAGGAAGCCGCGGAAAAGTTTGACTATGGAAGGTAAAGCTTCGACAGTGCGATACACTCCTAAAGAAAACGCAATTTTTTTTACCTGAAAAAAAATACAAAAACATAACTACAAATAAGAAAACTGACTCCGTGTACAACTACAACAAAAGGAAATGTGGAAGAAAATCACTGCATAATATAATGCTTGCGATGTATCGTGCAGAGATGAACTGCAGTTAAAAAGGGATCTTCCATGTCTCTAATAAATATTTTGGGTAGTCGCACATGTCTTTGGTCATCTATTTATTCATAACAGTTGATAACTTCATCCATGTGCCGCATGAATTCGTTAAAATTCCTCGCCATTTTTCATAACTGGTCTCTAGAGAACAGCTGGTGATTCGCCGAATGAGGTCTGGCCGTCATTCACCTGCAATCTCCCAAAAAGGGGAAACTTGGTGGCGAATGGTTGTTCACCGGCTATCCGCCGCTCTTTGAAAAAGGTCTATAATGTGCAAAACACCATATTTGGGTGGAGGGAGATTGGTTGTACTTCAAAAGATGTTTATAATTACTGGCCTTAGTATTTCAGTTGTGCAACTACAGATTTTCGGTACATAACCACAGTTTGACAGTTGTCTGTTTAGAGGTACTTCGACAGTCAGCAACTGCAAGACGAGAGTTTCCAATGATCGCACAGACTGCTGTTACACAGCTAGCAACTGTAGTATTTCAGTTGTGCAACCGCAGATTTTCTGTATATGACCACAGTTTAACAGTTGTCTGTTTAGAGGTACTTCGACAGTCAGCAACTGCAAGACGAGAGTTCCCAGAGA
The DNA here is from genome assembly GCA_003012365.1 of Medauroidea extradentata. Taxonomy (NCBI): domain Eukaryota; kingdom Metazoa; phylum Arthropoda; class Insecta; order Phasmatodea; family Phasmatidae; genus Medauroidea; species Medauroidea extradentata. The sequence continues at coordinate 21,869 of PNEQ01048828.1, read as the reverse complement.
TCGCACAGACTGCTGTTACACAGCTGGCAACTTTAGTATATCAGTTGTGCAACTACAGATTTTCGGTATATAACCATAGTTTAATAGTTGTCTGTTTAGAGGTACTTCGACAGTCAGCAACTGCAAGACGAGAGTTCCCAGTGATCGCACAGATTGCTGTTACACAGCTGACAACTTTAGTATTTCAGTTGTGCAACTGCATATTTTCAGTATATAACCACATTTTGACAGTTGCCTTTTTAGAGGTACTTCGACAGTCAGCAACTGCAAGACGAGGGTGTTCAGTGGTCGCACAGACTGCTGTTACACCTGGCAACTTTGTTATTTCAGTTGTGTAACAGCAGATTTTCAGTATTTAATCACAGTTTGACAGTTTTTTTAGAAGTATTTGGATAGTCAGCACCTGCAAGGCGAGAGTTCCCAGTGTTGCACATACTACTGTTACATAGCTGCCAACATTGGTATTTCAGTCGGTTTTTCAGTACCTATAGCCACAGTGTCTTGTGTGACTGTTTGCAAAGTTGTAAACCACAGATAAGCAGTTATTTAGGTGTAATTCTACAGTCGGTAACCATAACTACACAGTTGTTACAATTAACTGTGCTCTGACCCCTGCCAACCGCAAAACGAAAGTTGTTAATAACATCAACAGCCTGCTGGTACACAGCTGACAGCTTCAGTATTACAGTTGTGCAAATACTGTTTTTCAGTCAACAGCCACAGTTTGACAGTTGTCTTATATGACTAAGGCTGGTAATTACAAACGTCTTTCGAAGTACAACCAATCTCCCTGCACGCAAATCTGGTGTTTTGCACATTATAGACCTCTTTCATAGAGCGGCGGATAGCCGGCGAACAACCATTCGCCACCAAGTTTCCACTTTTTGGGAGATTGCATGTGAATGACGGCCAGACCTCATTCGGCGAATCACTAGCTGTTCTCTAGAGACCAGTTATGAAAAATGGCGAGGAATTTTATCGAATTCATGTGGCACATGGATGAAGTTGTCAACTATTATGAATAAATAGACGACCAACGACATTGCCAACTACCCGAAATATATATTAGGGACATGGAAGATCCCTTTTCAACTGCAGTTCATCTCTGCGCGATACATCGCAAGGATTACATTCTGAAGTGATTTTCTTCCACATTTCCTTTTGTTGTAATTGGACACGGAGTCAGTTTTCTTATTTGTAGTTATGTTTTTGTATTTTTATCAGGTCAAAAAAATTGCTTTTTCTTTAGGAGTGTATCGCACTGTCGATTTTTTTATCTTCCATAGTCAAACTTTCCTGCGGCTACCTTCAACTTCGAATATCTCGTGTGTCCCACTACAAAGAGAACAAAATTTTTTACAGATAAGGAAAACAAAATCGAAACGATTTTGTTTTTAAAGTTCGGTGAGTTCATAACAGTGGTCTTTGAGCACTTGAGTATATATTCGCTGCTAAAAATGAGGCTGTGTTGCCAAATTTTATAAAGGAGAACCATCCAACTCCCATTCAGCCGGCGATCACCTGGCGATCCATCGGCAGACAACTATAGTGTAGGAAGGGTGGAAGACCGCCAGCGAACTGCTGCGCGAATAAAGGCCAGGGGTTTGCCAGCAAGCCTTCGGAGGACGTTTATAATTACGGCCCTAAACGTCTACAGTTGGCAGCTTGAGACATGCAGTTGCACTAATGTCTTTTCACAGTCAGCAACCATTAAAATGTTGTTAACTATGGCTATATAGTTGACAACTCTAATGCCACAGGTAGGGTAACAGTTATTAAATAGTTATCAGCTTCAATCTTACAGCTATGTGACTGTGAAAACTAAGGCCCATGATTATAAACATCTTTCGAAGTACGCTCAATCTCCCTCCATCCAAATAGGTGTTTTGCACATTATAGACCTCTTTCAAAGAGCGGTGGACAGCCGGCGAACAACCATTTGCCACCAAGTTTCCACTTTTTAGGAGATTGCAGGTGAATGACGGCCAGACCTCATTCGGCGAATCACCAGCTGTTCTGTAGAGACCAGTTATGAAAATGGCGAGGAATTTTAACGAGTTAATGCGGCACATGGATGAAGTTGTCAACTATTATGAATAAATAGATGACCAAAGACATGCGCGACTACCCAAAATATTTATTAGGGACATGGAAGATCCCTTTTCAAATGCAGTTCATCTCTGCGCGATAAATCGCCAGCATTACATTCTGCAGTGATTTTCTTCCAAATTTCCTTTTGTTGTAGTTGGGCATGGAGTCAGTTTTCTTATTTGTAGTTATGTTTTTGTATTTTTTATCAGGTCAAAAAAATTGCTTGTTCTTTAGTAGTTGACTTCTCGTTTATTAGGTAATGCACATTTTAGAGGGTTCCGGACGAGTTTCAAAATAGTAATTACTTAAAAAAAAACCATACATGAAAAGATAAAATTTAAGAATTACACAAGCAGACGTTTGGGCATTCAAAAATATCATTAACATATGTAAATATTCAATTTGAGGTTCACTACCTTGATTACAATGTCGAACTGCCGAATTTAAAATTTGCACTCGTAATACAAATTAAACAGCTTTGCCACGTTTATCATTTATATTTATGGTAAATTCATTTGTCTTTCCTCTTCAATTTCATCATAAAATTTAAGATTTTTTTTTATGTGTCACATAACCTCGCCGGGATCGTCGCCATTTTCGTGTTCTGGGAGGCTGGATGTCTGCTGGTAGACCTCTCGACCTCAACCAGCAAAACATGGAGAACAGTTGTTCGCCGGCGGCAAACTATCCTCCGGAAGAGCTATATAATCAGTAAAACTCACAATTTTGGTGGAGGGAGGTTGGTTGTTACCCAGATGTCGTCTATAATTTCGGCCCAAAGGGCCGTAGTTATAAACGTCCTCCGAAGGCTTGCTGGCAAGCCCCTGGCCTTTATTCGTGCAGCAATTCGCTGGCAGCCTTCCACCATTCCTACACTATCGTTGTCTGCCGATGGATCACCAGGAGATCGCCGGCAAAAAGTGAGTTGGATGGTTCTCCTTCATAAAATGTGGCAACACAGCCTCATTTTTAGCAGCGAACATAGACTCAAGTGCTCAAAGACCACTGTTATGAACACACCTAACTTTAAAATTAAAATCGTATCGATTTTGTTTTCCTTATCTGTGAACAATTTTGTTGTCTTTCTAGTGGGACACACATGAGATATTCGAAGTGATTGAAGGAAGCCGCGGAAAAGTTTGACTATGGAAGGTAAAAATTCGACAGTGCGATACACTCCTAAAGAAAAAGCAATTTTTTTGACCCGATAAAAAATACAAAAATATAACTACAAATAAGAAAACTAACTCCGTGTCCAACTACAACGAAAGGAAATGTGGAAGAAAATCACTGCAGAATGTAATGCTTGCGATGTATCGCGCAGGATTGAACTGCAGTTGAAAAGGGATCTTCCATGTCCCTAATATATATTTTGGATAGTCGCACATGTCTTTGGTCATCTATTTATTCATAATAGTTGACAACTTCACCCATGTGCTGCATGATTTCGTTAAAATTCCTCGCCATTTTTAATAACTGGTCTCTACAGAACAGCTGGTGATTCGCTGAATGAAATCTGGCCTTCATTCACCTGCTATCTCCCAAAAAGTGGAAACTTGGTGGCGAATGGTTGTACGCCGGCTATCCGCCGCTCTCTGAAAGAGGTATATAATGTGCAAAACTCCAGATTAGGGTGGAGGGAGATTGGTTGTACTTCGAAAGTCGTTTATAATTACAGACCTTAGTTGCTTGGACATACTTCATTGCAAAATGAATATGTTCAAGTTACTAAATCCTGTCACTTTCAATTATGACCTATTCGTTTAGTTGTAGTTAGATTACGAATTTCTCTCAGATGCTCAAAAAACTTTTCTGCTTTCAAAGTACCGAACTGATTTACCTACAGTAAAATATCTACATAGGATAGTGTTAGTTTAACCTAATGTAACGTACTTTAAGAGAACATATGGCTGTCTCGATTGATTCAAACTGTTGCATACAGCAGGTATATAAATCTGCTCCAAATTTCACTTGATTAAATATTTCTGCATGCACATAAAAAAACTGCAGCTGTGAATGGAAACTACAATTTACAAATAGCACAACTGCATGACCGAAAACTTAATTTGTGCCATATTGTGTAATGTATATAGCGATATGCATGTACATTGTCACAGGCCACTTGACGAGGATAAAACTGGAATAGAACCAGCAAAAATAAATACTTAAAGGTAGTCAAATTTCGGGGGCAAAGCATATATCAACATAACTATCAGGGGCAAAACAAAACATCTCGGAGACTACTCGCTTCTATAGCTTATGCAAAAGTACAAACAAGGATCGTAAATGTAATGCACTTTCTAAAGAGTACGTTTGTTTTCCTGATGTCGCCACTGAAATAAATATTGGTTAGATTATCTTAATACTAGACTGAAAATGTAATAAATCTGGGCCAGAGAAAGATCAAATATAATGCAATGAAAAACACACAGGGCTTAATTTAAAATACTGCAATATAATAAAGAGAATTATACTTTATAAAATTTATTACAGAAAATGGAATTTGAAAAAATAAAGACTAGAAATTTTATAATTAAAATTTAAGATTAATTGAAACCTTTTAAAGTTTCGACAACAAACAATTAACAATGGTTTAGAACGAAGTTAACATAATACAGTTTTCAAGAGAACAAGTTAAGAGTTATTTAAAACAAATTACAAATTAACAATTAAAGATCATGTTTAATTGGCAACACTTAAGACTTCCATTTAACAACATTATTATTACAATTCTTTCTTTACATTTAAAGTTAATCAAACTTTCGCACATGTGTGGTTTGTCAGACTGAGACTCGCGCTCTCTCCCGGTTTAAATTCTCACAACTAAAATAATTTAAATGTTAACTTTACGTTTAACTTTTACTCTACCATTAATTTTAATGTTATTTTTACCTTCTATCATTGACAGTACTGACTACTTTTAACTGTACCATCTGCTTTCAAACAAAAGAAGTCGCTAAACTTAACATACATTTAGCATTAAGGTGTCGACAGGCGGAATACTTACGGTTTGTGGCGTTGGCCCACTACCACCAGGGCATCCCATCCTCTGCTCCCGGCCAAGCCCTTGGAAGCAGACTTCTCTGCCGACACCAACACTACCATTTCACTAACTTCTATCCAAAACAAGAGTATCACTGGTCTTAGACTTTGGGAGGCGGATACCATCCCAAGGCTGTCGATTCACACTCGAAACTATATTGCAAACAGCCTGAGGTTCCCGCCAGCTGGCTTATGCTGTACGGCCAAAGTAATGTTGCTTCATGTGCAAACTGCCTCAGCTTCGAGTTTACTACGAAAGTGATTCTGTAGGGCCAAGCTGCGGTAGAACTCGTTTACTCGGCAGCAGATATGAAGGAAAATACTGAAACAAATGTGCGCAGATATCGGGGGCTGCGCAAAGCCCGGGATTAGTTTGCTAAGCTGTTTAATAAGTGTTATAAATAAGTACATTGGCTAAGACTGTGATATATAATAACTCTGCAGTGTATGCCTTCACGAAAAATGACCCTTGGTTTGTCAAAAGTTCCATTAAAAATTCTTGTGAATGCTGTGAAAATACTCAGGTGGAATAACCTCATTCTTTGGCTTGGAAACGTGGATAATCCCTTCCTACACCTTCATGTGTTAATTTTACAGCAATGTGTGGAAAGACAACGACTACGAATTACGAGAAGACAAGCCTACATTATGTACTACAATACACTAGGATATCGTTTGCCTTTCGTGTTGAAGCAAAGTCATGACAAACAAGGTTAGTTTGTTAATTAAGATGAGTGCTTGAGAAAAATTCGTGCACTAAAATAATAAAGGATACCTAATTAAGAAAGTGGTAGGGTCTGTAGAGGTCAAAATGTGGAGAAAAAATACACATTTTGTGTGTTCATTTAACCTGATACTAACCTAATCCATAGTAAGTGAATTACTGTTTTCAATTAACCTAAAGTATGGTACCAAGTTTAGCATGACATACACTGATAATTAGCCTACTAAACTAATACATGACAGTGGAAGTACAATGATTAAATATTCAAACAAATGTTAACATAGTTACTTGGTTTTACTTATAGTCATGTATACATTTACTGTATTGTGTCAGTCTAACTTAACATTACCTTAACACCACAATAAGGGACTAAAATAATCTATAATTAGATGTGTATACAACGAACTCAACAGTGGTTTTTTTTGTATAGGTTTCATCTAAGTAACCTAATAATTTGGCATACATAAACTATAGGCCCTAACTAAATTTCTATCCACTACCTTCATATTGTCAACGTCCAACTTGCCAATGAAGTCTATGTTGATATAAACACAAACCTATACATTAGTTATACAAAGTGGTTCTTTCTTTGAATTATCTAAAATGCCTACAGCACTCAAACATAACTACAAACTCAGCGGAAGTTCACGGGAACACCGGAGCCCGCAGTTGCAGTTACAGTCACGCCGACCTTTACATCTGCTCTACGTAATGCGCGTGACTCCACACGATATAGATCATGCATCCACACCATCTCCGGTCGAGCGACTACCAGCCTGCAATGGTTATGAGACAGGCCTACCTTTAACTAACATGCCTGCCACTAGGGTGCTCTACGAGGCGCACTGCAACACTCGCGCGCATACCAGCTTATTTCATCTGTCCTCCTGGTAACTCCTGGTACATTTTCAAACAATAATATAAAGCTTACAATGTAATACCATAAAATCCTTTATGGTCATCACAGCCCCCCCCCCTTAAAACCCACTCCTCCAGCAAGTAACACAACAGCTCAGAAACGACTACCCATGCGAGCAGCACTGATGGAATCATTAGGCAAAACAGTCACTCACCAAAAACCAAATACATATTTACAAAAAATTACAAAAAACAAAACCATCTCATACTATGAAATCACCAAAAGAATCAAGAAACATTAAAACACTAAGCAAAAAACCATGGAGAATCTCAAAATCACAATAGAATTCAGTGACACTTCGATCTTACTGACTTACATCAAGATCAGGATGACTTCTGCACAGTTTCAGAGCTGTTGTGTGGGCCTTTTTTTTTTTTACTAAAACAAGAGAATCTGGCAATCCCAGATTAACACTGCCTAGGGTCGAGAAAGTCAAAATCTTGAAAGGCCGATCAAAAGATATTGACAGTTTGGCCGACAGATATTCTTACTTTTTGCTGAGAGTTGTCTTACGGCACAGGACAAGGTCTCCTACTTTATACAAACAATCTTTCCGGTCTGGGTTTTATCTGGTCATTACCTGTTTATGAGTCTTCAAAAGATTTTCATAAGCCTCCTTCCAAACCTCTGACAATTTCCCATTAGTGTTTACCTCTAAACCCACTAACTCTATTCGCCATAAGTTCATTAAAGGGTGAGGAACCTCACGTCTGAACATAACCCTTCCCAGGGACTTGCCCGTGGCACCATGGGGAAACATTATTCCATGCCACATTAGGAGGGCCAATTGTTTATCCCATTTCCTTTTATCTCGGTGGTAAAACATCGTCATTGCACCCTTCACTGACTTGTTAAGTCTTTCGACTAAATTCGGACAGGGGTAGTATGGGCTGATGTGAAATAACTTAACTCCCCAGGCAAAACATAAGTCGTGCATAGTCTTCCTAGAAAAGTATGAAGCATTGTCAAACACCAAGATTTCTTGGCTGGCAAAGATGTTAAATACATTATTTTTTAAGTTTTCCACAAATTGTCGAAGCCTTCATTTCATGCACGGATTCTATAAATACAAATGTGAAAAACTGTCAACCATCATCAAAATACATATATTACCTGTAGTTTTGCTCAATACCTGACAGGGTTCTACTAGCAAAAGCAATAGGCCTACACTGACATTCTTCACCCTGTAACAAAACAGTTCCCAATGCCAAACTGCTAGCATCCATCTGTAGTACAAATCTATGCTTGAAATCAGGCAAGTGAAGTACAGGGGGTGTGAAAATAGCATATTTAAGCTCTTCAAAACTTTTCTGTTACTCTATATCCCAATGAAAAACGACATCATTCATTTTCAAGGCATTCAACAGTACACACAATCCAGTGTATCTGGGTATAAACTTAGAAAATTAACCCAGCATGCCAATGAACCTCATGACCCACTTAACATTTTTGGGCTGCAGGAAATTGACTACTGGCCGGTTTTAACTGGGTCCATCAGAACTTGCCCTTGCTTTACAATAAACCCAAAAAATTTGATTTGTATTATGACGCAGTAAACCTTCGCAGGATTCATTGTGAATCCAGCCCAATGAAACTTCTTCATAGCTTGGCTAATATGATCTAAATGTTCTTCAAAAGTGTTAGAAAAAACACGTATGTCATCTAAACAATATATCACATATTTTGCATTCATAATCTCCCATCAAATAACTCAAAATTCGTGAACAACATTGGCCACCAAAATTGATGCCAAACGGAACTCTTCGCCATTCAAAATGTCCCCAAAGTGTTACAAATGTTTTAAATTTCTGACTGTTTGCCTCCAATACACACTGATGAAATGCTGAGTTAATGTCAAAGACAGTGAAATATTTTGCATGGGATAAGTGTTGAAAGTAAATATCAATACTTGGAAGAGGGAATGTGTCTACAAGAATCTTCGCATTGAGCTATCTGTAATCCATAACTAAATGGTACTTCCCTGTATATGGTGAAGTGCTTTTACATATCACATCTTGCTGTTCTAGATAAGATACAATCCTGCAGAACACTTTCAATTTAGGAGGAGCACACTGATGTGGACAGCACTTCACAGGTTCAGGATCAGTTACAGATATTGTTACAGGCATAAGTTCGAATTTCCATCTTAGTTGTCAACACATCTCCTATTTGAACCTTAACTTGCTCTGAATGCTCCTGCTGAACCATGCGTAAGTCAGACCCCTGCATGTTTAACCCTATACATTTACTAAACTTATTTTGTTTACAGTTTCCTAAAAGGTCAATTGGACACTGCTGATCAAATCCAAACTTCAAGGTACGAGCTGCACAATCAATCACACATTGTGTTTCCTGGAGGAAATCTAACCCAAAAATCCATTCACAAAATAAATTTGGTACAGTGCAAAACTTGTGCGTTCAACTAAATTTTGCAATCTTAAAATGCAATTCTACCAAATACTTAACACCACATCCCATTCCATTGACTACCTGTAGAGGCACCCATGATTGAGCCTGGAATCTTAAATTTTAAATAAGGAAATTCTTTAACCATATCCCTCTCAAAACTTTGGCTCACAAAACAAGATGTGGCCCCTGTATCAACCATAGCTAACAATTTTTTTCCCTTAATTAACAATGGTACCCAAAAATTATTTTTATCCGCCAACTGAAATGCAGAAATTGAGTGATGGTTTCCTTTTGAGGTTTGCCCTTCAGTACTGTCCACCCTTTCCTTACTTATCTTCCCCCGAAAATCCCTGGCTATATGTACTACCTTCCTATAGTTATATTATGTTCTCAACTATAGCTTTAAAGGACACTATGGATCAATGTGACTAGACTGTTTATAACTGAAGTATTGAACCGACTGATCAGACTTCCTAGTCTTAACTTGATCATTCCTAGAAGTACCAATTGGGGCTGGGCACTGAGAAGCGCCATGCCCCTCTACCCCGCGCTTGAAATACTTCCCTAGGGAAAGTCCATCTACCCTATCATTGGTATCCTTAAATGCTGTACGATAAGTTTTGGCATATTGCAGAGAAGTATACCGTAAATTATCTACCTCAATTCCCCATGCTTTCAATTCAGCTAAATTTTGGGAACTGTAACAAAGGAGCATTGCTGCCTAACTTCTGGGTTAAGATTTTCTAACACTAAATTTATTAACTCACATTCAGATAATGTGACTAATAATGTGCTACCTCAGCTTACCAAATCCTGGATGAACTATGATACCATATCCCTCTTCTGAAAAAAGTACAACTTTACTCTCATGAAGTCATGGGGCAAAACACTTTCCATATTTACTTTTTAAGTTTTTTCCAACCAGTACCTTGTTCAATTGACTCGCGTAAGTCTTGAAGTGATACACCTTAACAGAGTGGAATTAAGGCCTGTAAAATTTCATAATCTCCCACCTTAAAGTTATTCCTCCTAATCCTATAAACTGCCTTTGCAAATTGAAACAAGCATTTTACATCAAAAGCCTTGAGCTGTGGAACCTCTTTCAAGTTTTTTTACAGAGAGTCCTCCTACATTGCCCCCTATTGTAGGTTCCTCACCCGCAATAATGCCTCAATATCAGTCTTGTCCTTTCGGACTACCGCTGCAAGTTTCTTTCGCAGTTATTCAATTCCTTCTGTTTCTAAACATAAGACCTTGGCTGCTTTCAAATTGGCAATAAGCCTTGGGATATCAAGACCATAAATTCAACTAGTGGCTATCTTACAGAGTTATAGCAATAACAATGCAAGGACAATAATAACAAAAAATACAATAACACATACTTTGTGTGCTGTAACAACACTACAACAAATTACTAAACCACACCCTAATGTTTCCAGAGTGCAAGCACCAGAGAATAGGCTGAATGCTTCCCACAACAGATTACTACTGTTACAACACTACTTACTACCATCTTAAGCACCAGTAGGTACTACTCACATGCATTACATACATGTTTATAGTACTACAAACAAAACTATAATACAGTCTGCAAAAGCAGAGTGGATTGTTACACTCTCCTTATCAAACTACCAACCAAAGAGAGTGTAACAATTGTAAACAAAAGGGGACAAAACCAAATTATCCCTTTTTAACAATTAATTGCATACCAGCACTGAGTTGAATCAAAACAAAATTATGCACAGGGAGGAGGATAATTTAAATGCCAACTCTGCAACTCTTTCTGAAATACATGTTGCATTACAAAAAAAAGTACAATCTACAATTTTATACAGAATACACATATGGCATAATGAACGATTTTAAGTATAGTTACAACATCCTGAACAAGATTTGCAAAAAAAAAAATAGCTGTACACTTGAAATTCTTTTTACATACAATCAGTTATTCATTAATCTATAAATATTTTAACCATTAAATTAACTTACTAAGTCCATCTTGCTTCACAAAAAAACGTACGTCAATAATTAACATCAATAAATAAGGTACTTCTACACAAGCAAATATTAAACACCAGAGAAAATATCATTTAATTATTTATGGGCTGGTATTTTGCCTTTAATTCAGAGCCACTCTTGTCGAGGACCGATGGAATACACCAGCAAAGAAAACATGTCCACAAATACCTGTAGCATTTCTTGTATGGCTCTGACGATCAATACGGACCTAATAAATTTCTAGTATAATGCTCCAGCATTACCCGAAAGTAATTTTCAGCATACAGCCGCCGTAACAAAAACTGCTATTCCGCCGCAAATGATGTCTTTCAAAGTTGCAGCTGCATAGCCAAATTTGCATGGTTGCAGACTTTAAAATGGGCAAATTTAGTGAATGCAAAGAAGGCGACAAAAACCTTCGTCGTGAAATGTCTGTAAATGGGTACCCCTTATCGCAATTTATATTCACTGCAAAAACACAGAAACGCTCGTCAATACATGGTACATCCTAACATGGCTTTCGCAGATACACCGCCTACCCATATTAATGCTACCAACCAGCCCCATTTTCTGCCACATGTCTGCCACACACAATTTCAGCTTACTTGGCTTCCACGCACCCCTACCATAAATATCGGCAACAACTTGCTAACACAACTTTGTAATGTATTCCCTCATCACAAACTCTGCGAAAGTTCACGGAAACACCAGAACCCGCAGTTACATTCACGCCGACTGCTAAATCTGCTGCCTGTACTACGCATGACTCCGCGCGACATAGTTCGTGTGTCCACACTGGCTCTGGTCAAACGACTACCGGCCTGCAATGGTTACGAGACCGGCCTACATTTAACTCATACGCTTGCCTCTAGGGCACTCCACGAGGCACACAAAAACTCTCGCGCTCAAACCGGCGTATTTTATCCATACTTCTGGGAATATTTGGTACATTTTCAAATGATGATACAAACCTTACAATGTGATACCATAAAACCTTTTATGGTAATCACACACTAGCGACACCGATCGGCACATGTATTGTTATATCACTTCTATGCATAATATTGTATATGTGCGCACAGTGCATCTGCTGTATCGCTTTACTATGGTACTTCAAGATGTGTCCGAAACATTTGATTGAACCTGTGACTTTAGCAATGTCGAATGTAATTGCAGAACTCAACTTCGAACCAACTGTCTGAAAATCCTATTTTATTCAAGTTTGTAGGTTAAAAATGTAATGTTTCCCATGTGCGTGGTGTTTTAAAAGTAATATTTACAAGCAGTCTAAAAAAACATGACTCCGACATGTAGTTCGAGTGCTACCTTGGCCTGAATAATGATCGTGTTTCTTTGTCTCAGCTTCTGGGTGCGATGCACAGGACGACTTCTGGCCAAGAGATGGGGAATGGAACGAAAGGGTTGGTGGGTTAGACAAACAAAGTGCCTTCAAAAGCGACAGGTTGCAGCTGCTTTGGGTGGCTGAAAGATTTATTGCGGACATCAGCAACAACTTTCGAAAAACCACACACTCAGCCATAGTTCAAAATACAACATACACACATATTCTACAAACTTTGCAACTCATTTAATGCTAAGTTAACACTAGTAAAATCACTCGTATTTCGCATTTTTTACTATTGTGATGTGGTTCATCGAGACATGAAACAATACTATGGTGCCAAATTACAATACATACAACACTCTTGGATACAATTTGAATTTAATCTGAAGCCACAAGATCCTGTGTCACCATTTTACGGTAAAATAAATTGGCTATGACTAGACGAGTAACATCATTTAGACAGGCTTATACTCGTGTAGAAAATTAGCTCATCATGTATAACAACAGCAGTTTAGAGTTTACTTACGTGCTCATCTAAAAATATTGGGTAATGACCACAATATTAACACTTGTGTCAAAACAGTGGCTTGTTTAACTATTCTTCCTCACTAAACTCAGGTATATGATAATTCCTTCACTGTTTCTGTTGCAAGAGCTTGGAATAATTTACCATTCAACATCAGGAACTCTGCAACACTTAATACCTTCAAGCACAATACGATCAAACATATATCAAGACAATTTGTAGATGATTCCATCAATTCCAATCACCCACACAATAGTAAGACCTTAACATTTTCGTAAACTTTTTCTGTGCTTACATCACATGCCCTATAATTATGTACATATTTTTTTCCAGATTTTTGTGAATAAATTTTAAAGCAAATTATTTAAGTATTTATTTTCGTGCTACTGTTTCATACGTTAATCGTTTTTTTTAGAAAACGTTTAGTCATGATTGTTGGGAAATTGAGTTATTAATGGAAATCAATTCTTCCCATGTACATACACCGCTTTGTTCATAAACACAGTAAGTCAGAACTCTCTGTACATATTATGTGGACATCCATGTACTGACATTTATTTCAGTAACACTACAAGTCACTGAAGGGTTGGATGGTATCGCGCCCTGATGGCCGTGAAGCAGCAAGCAATAAGTATGCACCTGTTCTGGTAGAAACATATTTATCATAGAAGCACCGTAACCCAATAATGGCACACACTGGTGGTGCAGTAAACGGGCCCGGTCCTGAGCCCGACCGGTGGGCGAAGCTGTTGACAAAAAAATTCACTACGTGGGTGTGAAGTTGAATTAAATAATGCCCCTGGGCGGTGAGTCGCAGGGGTTGAGAGGTTCACCTCTGGGCCAGCAAAGTTAAAGAAAATGTTCTGAGTAAAGTGATGACTATGAATATACTAATGATTGGATGCAAAGTTCTGAAGGGCCGGAGTGACACGCACGTCGACTGTCTCGATGCGCCACCTAATGCCGACTGGCGAATCCTACCCGCGTTGATGGCACCGTGCAGCCAAAGTGGGGGAAGCATTCGCCGAACACATTAAACACACAACTACAAAAGGGGACAAAGGCCCAAATCACTAATAAAAAAGAATCTTGAAGATTAAAGTTCCAAATTTGTTTAAAGGGAAAGTCTGCTGAAAATTCACGTACATTAAGTTCACTCAGAGTTTTGATTTACAAGACGCTAAAGGAAATTGACACTGTAGAATTACGTATAATTAATAATTAGACACACGAAGCAGCACTGATATTAATTGGTTAATTATTACATGAAAATGTTTGTGGGAGAAAAGGGGAAGATGTTCGTGCGGCGAAGTTGGCTGCGCGGGCGAGTCCAACTTGCCGTGAGGCGCAGGGGTGTTTCTACGGGAATTGAGGTTATGTACGAAAAGTTATTACAGATAAATAACACACATTAAACACAATTACCCCTTGCCCCTAAATGCTTCTGCCTGTCGGTGATGTGCTCCCCCTTGACGGGGATAGCACGGGAGTGCTAAAACAAGGTGTGCGTCTACAAGGTGGATTTACTAAAGTTTCCATCAAGGGGGCACTTTCCTACCAACGAACGGCAGTCCTGAGGGGCCGATGCACATACTGGCTACCCTCGACATCGCGGGGGCGGTGTCTAGGCGCCACTACCTCGTGAGCGCACATGGTCGGGTGTGTTCCCATAGGCAGTGGCGGCGTGGCCGACCCGGCCTGTTCCGCATCAGGTGGCATGATGTGCACGATGGGCTTAGAGAGAGGGAGTTGCAGAACGACCCGCGTCAGTCTTTATCCACCTTTTTTTATATTAGGAATCAGGGAGTTTATTCTAAGTTTCTTGGTACGAAGTTTACGATTGTGAAGTTTTGATTCCGATCATATTTGGGAAGTTTGTAATTCTAAGTAAGAAATGGTGTCTCGAAAGCATTCGATTGTCGTGTATCAACGATCGAAATGTTTCGAGTGCTACTGTGCTGTCGAAATCTGTTTCACGATCGGGAAGTCTAGTTAACAAACATGGCGGACGGAAATGCGAAGGTTACGTTTAGTATAGATCGGCACAGTACTTATGAATCTCCGCTCTCTAAATGTCGTGCTTGATGTAATAACATTAGTGTTTCGTTAGAGTAATAGTTTGAAGTGTAGCAAAGAGTTATTAACTCAGTATCTCACTTATTATAAACCATATTGCGGACGAGGAGGGTGGCTTGATGCGCGTAAATATGATATGCACAATATGTTTCACATCCCCTCTTATTAAACGTAACTAAACACTTCCATGGCACGTACACAAATTAAAAGAAAATATTATTTAGCTTGTTATGGTAGAATACATTTTAATATTCCAAAGCAATAACCGAATTGTTTTTAAGTTGTATTTTTATGTTACTGTAATTCCTGTAAAAGAGCAAATTACGACATGCACATTTTAACTTAAGTATAGTTATATTTTACCAATCTATACAATGAATTTTACTGTATCTTAAATAATATTCGAAGTGCTGAAACTGTGCAAACTCTTAAGTATTTTACGCAATTCAAGTACTATGTTAAGTAGTAGATCATTATGAGTTCACATATTTCGAAGTGATAAGTGGCCAATTAAAAACTTACGAATTAAGAATTATGCAGTAAGCACCAATCACACACAGGGGAAAATGTCCTAAGTAATTCTGGTTCATAATAAATGTGTTCATTCTTAATTCCAACCAATAACAACCCGATTACTCTGCTTTCTTCAAATGTGTAAAATTACTGTAGATTCCTCAATATATATCGTCGTCAGTTGTCAGGAATATCGCCAAGGAATGGTATAGATGACAATGTATAAAAATGTTAGAAATTAAATTAGCATCTCCATGTTCATTACTTGAATAACAGTTCTCGTAATCTCATTACACAGAGGCTGCACGTATAAACCCAAGAAGACTTCACTTCTTCGTAGTGCGCAAATACAAATTAACAAATTTAAATTACTAAAAATGTATATTCCAAGTGAGTTTTGAACCATCAACCTTGAGGTCAGCAAGCCAAAACTTTACCACATTTTTTATAAATAAATGTTTGGTACAATGGCAAGGCTAACGCCTCGCCACTGCACCAAACATTCCCCCCCTTTAAGTTAATTAAATGCATTTCCCCAGTATTTTTGTATCGTGTAGTTGTTGTAATGGTAAGGTGTCTTCTGGCACACAGACAAGACGAACACAAACACCCAGTCCTGAACCCGAGGAGGTGGTTGTAAATGTCAACTCCCCGGCCCGGAATCGAACCCGGGACCCTTGCCTCAGCAGCCAGGAGCGCTAACCACTTAGCCAAGTGGCCGGACTACCACTGAGCCACCGAACACTTCATGTAGATAGAGCTTCTAAACAAGTATTTCAATGTGTTAAGCATCTGCACTTAGTACATGTAACAAACTTGTTATATTTATGTTATTTTAGCTAGAATTTCCATTTAATCAGATTAACATTTTTATAATTATTAATATGCCATGTATACGAAACAGTAATATACTACGAGTTGTCTGCCAGTCAAATGGGTTTATAAAAGCTTTTCAAACAGCTATTCTGTCATTGAACTAAAAATAAATATAAGCTTAACTGCATTTTTTTTGCATGAAATGATCATAATATGCCAAATCCATCATATATAGCACCACACCGTATTTAACATTTATTATTTAAATATCCGCCATGTTTATTTAACTTCCTGAATGCTCTAATTGGTTCATTCCATTAATTCTTGTGGAAAAATATAAAATTTCGCTACATCTGTTACTTCTTAAATCATAGCCCACACACCACACGACCTCACACAGCCTGTTAAGTTCTGTTGCGAATGGGTACGTTAAGAAACACACTTTCTATTCTTAAGTCAACTCTTAGCTACACATCATACTTCTTAGGTTTTTAATTGTGAACCCAGGTTTAGAGGCGTCAGGGTGCTAGTTCCTGCGAAAGAATAATTTTGAAGTTCGATTCGTCACAAAAACACGATATTTTTTAATATGTATTATAATATGTACGCTACATTCTAGTGTTGACAAGTCATAAGTAAATTAATTTTCAAAATGGGTTTTCTATGATTTTTAAACATTATTTTACATTTCTGTCATGTTAGTGTAGCAATAAATTATTTCGCAAGTGGTTATACAGACTTTTTATTCTTGCAGTGTATATTTGAGCTCTTACTATTTATTAAGACACGCATATACATAATCGGTTTATTAAATTTTCTATAAAATGTTGTAATTTAATATTGTTCGGCGAGTTCCTAGCAGCCATTAATGTGGAGAGTTGTGTTGAAGCGAAACATAGTGCCAACACACTAAACACAAAATATCCCGTGCAAATAGTTTCGAAAAATATTCTTTATTTTACTTAATAAGAATCCCAACATCAGCGAGTTACATTCTTACCTACTAACATATTTAATTATTATCTTACAAGAATAATATTTAGACCAAAAGTTATTTTTCATGTAATTTTTTCGTAGCAATTTCAAGTATTTATTTTTGTACAGTTCGTTGTTAACTGTAAGTTAAGATGGTTGAGAAAAATGCTACAGGGGGAAATCGATAACCCGAACTTTGCCGAAGACTTATCGATCATACACTTAGAATACAAATTTTGAGTGTTTTCTTTCTCGATCGTTTGGGGCACGGTCTCTCGGGATCGAAATCGTAAGGTAACAATAGACTTTTCGTGAAACTTAAGCTTTGTTTAGGCGGGTTGTACATTTTACAACTTCTACACCCAGAAGTGTAGTTGGGTGTAGATGGTCAGATATAAAAGGTGTAGAAAGTGCAGAAAGTCCGCCTGAATGCCTAGGGGGCCGATTAAATATCGCTTTTGAGAGGTGCAGTGCAAAATTTGCACCTGCGCTGTGTTGCTTTGGTATTAAATATACAAATACGCAGGTGCAAGTGTTCACGTGGTGGCGCAAAGTGCCTGAAAATCTGCGACTAGCAAATGGCTCGACACAAGTATATCTGCGCCCTTCGCACATGCGCTTTGGACAATTTTCGGGTGCGTGAAAGTGAATTAACATAAAAATTGGTTATCTTTATGCGTATCCAGTGTTCTATGTACTTTAATTATTTACATTTTCGTGTACACATAGCTTTTAAAGCCGGATTCAAACGTCCATAGATCGTCCAGAACATACAGAACAGACAGTACAGAAGACTGTTCATGCGATACAGATCTTCGGTGTACCCATGATTCAATTTGTGTTTATACTTTGTTGTGTAAGCATGTGAAGTTGCGTTTGTGGGCATGGCATTTAATGTAAAATTTTTAAGTTTTAGCACGAGAGAGCTTTAAAACATCTTGCGTGTATTTGCGTGATAATTATATAATTCGTAATCTAATACGACATAATTCTGTGGTAATTATTGGAGTAGTGCAAATGAGAAGTGACAAGTGTTTTAACCGACTTCAGTTAAATTTATACGTGTGTGTTATAAAATAAATGTGATAGAGACAGGTGTCAATAATTTCGATAAGTTTCTTTGTGTTTAAAAGCAAATAAATATCTTCCGAAAAGAAGACACTCAAAGCAAAATTTCTAGTGTGTCGGCAAACTGAAGAAGCGCTTCATACGAAAGTTTGCACCAGCAGTTTTATATCAGGTAATTCATGTACTTTTTTCTTTTAGTTAGGTATTTGACTGTAGCGAAATGAAGCTATTTTTAGAAGAAAATAAAATTTACATAATAGTGTTAAGATTCGACACAAACAGATCAGTCCTGATAGTGGGTGCCTACATTCAGTCAAGTCGTAGTGGGAAGATAAATAAAAATCTAGTATTGAGTAGGCATATCTAAAAAATATAAATAGGGTAGTTTTTAAAATTTGTCAAAGAAGGGAAACTGAATACAACTGAAGGAGACAGACAATTTTTAAAATTGCATTACTGTTGTAAGTTATAAGTTTATGAGTTCAGTTATGTTAGTGTTTCAAAAAGAACGATACTAAGTTAAAGGATCAGGTACAACAATGGGTAGCAGGGTGGGTGAAAGATATATGGAGAAGATAAGGGCAGGCTGGTGATGATGAAGGGAACGTTTGGCCATCAGTGATGTTGAAGGAACTGGAGTGGAACTCATTGTTCGAAAGGAGAGGAGTGGTAAAGCTGGTCAGGATGTACAGAGAAGTATATTAAGAGGGAGCTTAGGGTATGTTAGGCTGCCTGTTAACTTAGGTAGAGTAGGAGAACGGGGAATAATAGTGAAAAGATTCAGAGCAGAACAGAGCGGGTACTAGTGTTACAATCTCTTGTCAAACCTGTCCATACATACACCTGACTATGAGAGAGTAGCAAGCATAAACAAAAGAAAAGGAAAAAAGAAATATATAATATTTTAATAATTAATAGCAAACCAGTACTCAATTAAAACAAACACAAACTGAAGTGATATAGAGTAATTAAATGCCATCTTTGCCATCACTACAATTTACTAGATGCAATAGATAACAAATTACAAAAGAACAATCTACCACTTAGTTTACAAAAAAAGTAAATGTTTTACTGTTGCTTCATTTGAAAATCCTTGGTGCAAAATGGCTATTCTGAGAATATTGAAGTTCAATTAATTACTCATCAACCATCACATCAGCACTAAAAAAACATCAGATGCTAAATTATATTAACCACTGTCGAATATCTTGCTGCACACTCAATTAGCAGGTAATTTGGTGCCAGACGCAAAGACGGGACTCGCCATAATTTAAAAAAATATCCACACGTACCTGTTTTTATCCTTAAGGCTTGACGATCAATAACCCTGCAGTACAATGGGCCACAAAAAGGGTACTGTGTGGTACTTAATACACACTAATTAAATAAAAAAACTCTTCACAAGATATTGTATCGCTCGTCACTACCCATACAGCACAACAAGGTGGAAAAAACGTCGCCGCGACGTCCCGCAGGTAACTTCACGACGTCCCAGAACGTCAGCGGGACGTTGTGGCGACATCCAAATGTCCGCTTTTTGGGACGTAGCAAAATGAAATCTCAGCGACGTTACACAAGGGGACGTTCCTGCGACGTTACACAAGGGGACGTTCCAGCGACGTCACACAGGGTTACGTACCTGTGACATGGTATTAGTGATGTCCCTGTTACGTGTAATTAGTGACGCCCCTGTTACGTGGTATTAGTGACGTCCCTGTTACGTGGTATAAGTGACGTCCCTGTGACGTGTCTTAGAGTGACGTACCCGTAACGTGTTTCAGGGTGACGTCTCTGTTATATTACTCAGGGTTACATCGCCGTGACTTTACTCTGGGTGACGTCCTGTATCATACCTTTCTCTGTTTTTATTTAAGTTGGGTTCTCTCAAGTGCAGTATTATTATAGTTGTGTGACTCAATTTTTTAAACAACATACCAAAATTAATGTATTAATATGAGGTTACAGTACCATTATTTAATTACTCCCTTGAGTGTTATCTGATACTTGTGTAAAAATTTTGTTGCCTAATGCATTTTATTTTATATAACAGTAAATATTTCATTACTCCATGATCAGTTCTGCATATTTACAATATAATATAGCCTACATTGATATGTGACACAGCAGCTGGATGGCCTGTAGGTGCTTAGGAGTTCAGGGCAAACCTCAAATTTTTAGCCCCTTCCCTCCAATTGACTGTACCAATTAGTTGACCACAGCAAGGCCCCTCAAAATAAGTTGAATGTTCCAGCAACAAGTCTATATTCTATCGACTCACATAATTCTTTTTTCAAAGGCTAGGTGCAGCTGTAATTAAATGAATGCTGGGTTGGCTTATAGAGCTCGTTTGCTGGCCCATGTAATACTAATTATATGCCCTGTACAGTTATCCTTCGTGATTTTTGATACTTACAAAGTTGTCGCTGAATTATCCAATTCTAAGCATCACATTTTAATACACACACTCTCTAAAACACACTTGAAATTAGATTCGGGAGGGCTGGTTGCATCCCTGGCTCCAGCCATTTTGATGTAGATTATCTAAAAGTTCTCAAAGTTTCCCTCAAAAGTAGGGGTCGTTTACTCACCCCATAAAAAGGGAGATATGTCAGATCAGAACATATGTACAGTCTATCTGCCCATTTATAATCTGGGCATGATAGCCTGTACATATGTTCTGATCTGACATCTCACTTTTTTTTGGGGTGAGGAAACGACCCCTATATGGCTTATTATTTTAAATGTTAACACTCCCAAAATAAATATTTTCTCAATTGCACATCTCACCTAACTGAGCATTGGCTGTCCTTTCTTCTCGTCACGGGTTTGTACAAAGTTGGTTGCATGATTGACTAAATAAAAATGAAGATGAATTCGTAAAATGTAAACCATTTTCAAGTTTATTAACTAATTACATTTTTAGTACAGTAAATAGTTAACAGTCGGCTTCTTGGCCTTATGAAATTTAATTCTGGAAAATACAGCTGCAATGGGGGATAAAACACTAAAATATGTTCATCACAGTTTCAATAAATTCACATTTGTGTGCAAAAGTTAACACGGGCATTAACTGAACTGCAAACAAAAATAAATACTCAACTTCTAATAACTACAATGACATTCTCAGTTCATATATTCGTACTAAAGTTTTCTCGACTGTTAAACTATCAAAATATATTTCAATATTTCACACTGTTCGAATTACAGTACATAATTTTGATAGTTTATATGAAACCTAATTTTTAAAACTTATTAAAATATCCAGTAATTATTAAAAATAAAGTCATGACTGAAGTGTCAAATACCTTGACCAAACCCTTAAAACCATTGACCAATGAATTTTTGTCTGTGAATAATTTTAACCATG
>PNEQ01048827.1:8518-31908 GCA_003012365.1 Medauroidea extradentata | reverse complement strand
TCCTACGCTCCTGAAACAACATTACCACACTACATTACAGTGGCTCCATGGATACAATCACATCGCTGCCGTAGTCATCGCCACTCAAGCTTGGCGTCCTACGCTCCTGAAACAACATTACCACACTACATTACAGCGGCTCCATGGATACAATCACATCGCTGCCGTAGTCATCGCCACTCAAGCTTGGCGTCCTACGCTCCTGAAACAACATTACCACACTACATTACAGCGGCTCCATGGATACAATCACATCGCTGCCGTAGCCATCCACATTCACACTTGCCGTCCTGCGATCCTAGAACAACATTACCACAACCACACTCATGTAAGTTAGTGTAAGTTGGCTACATTTTATAATAAAGTAATAGTGTTTGCAGCGACTACTATTGCGTGGTTTCTAATTTAATTCGATAATATGCACAGTGTATATATTTTAAATATTGATTTAAATTTTTTTTTGTTTCAAAATAGTTCAATATTTAAGCAATTGATGGCAATTCCTTTTTATTAAAATCCTTTCGGTGCTTCAATTTCATGTAAATATTAATTTTAAACGTTATAAACTAAAGGACTTTTTGTTTCCTTAAAAAGATTCTGAAATAAGAAATTTAAGAAAACTACATAATTCTACAAAGTGTAATTAATGACCTTTTCAGACAAGTTTTGAGAGAAAAATATCACTTTATCTTTGGTTACTTAAATCTGCTCCTTCCCCGTTTTGCCTCATTCCCCTTATATATAATCTTAGTATACGCATGTACTATATATTTAGTTTGCTGAAGATACCAGAAGAGGGACAGATGCGAAGCCAGCCTTCCTTCGTTTTCCACCGTATTCCTATATCACATTAATTAATAGTAATAATCGTATGAACAATTTAAGACTAAGATAGTTAACTTATTTAGATTGCGAAGGTTTCCAACCAACTTCTCGCATTGTATGGACTTTGTTATATCATCGTTAGGTCATATGTAATCAATCCCGATATGTGTATTATCAGTAGTATTAAATTAAACAAGTAAATGTGGTTCAGATGTAACTTTTCTAGTTTTTCAATCGATTGTAATTATTTTCCGCGAAAAATAGTAGATATCATGAAACCGTTTTCACTGGAGCGGGTGACATTTTGTTGTAAAAACCTTTTTTTTTTTTTTGCTTTAGGTAATTTATTGATTAAAAAAATTTCTTTAGCTACTTACTTTCCAACATCTATTTTCTGGTGTTTCCTTATAGTGTATGAGTTGAATACGTTAATTTTTTCATTACAGGTTAATGGTACAAGTGCCATTCCTTTTTGAAACAGTGTTTGTTTATAAGGATGTTGTGCACTGAGTTCTCGACTGTTCTAGTGTTGCTCTCCATTCGAGCACTTTTTATGTGACGTCGCCATGGACGAAGATTAATGATGTAGTCGTCGAACAAGAGAAAGATACAGCAACGCAGAGCGCCATTTATACGTGTTTTACTGGTTTTGAAGGTCTGGGAAAGGAAGAAAACCAAAGTCTTTTATTGTTACTCTAACTGAAATACTCGTTCAATTATAATTAGAAGAAAATAGGTTTCAAGGAAAGTCGCCACATTTAAGGACGTTGGACCCGTAAAAATTCAAAATTTTATATTTGTGCCAAACACTGGTCAACTTTTACACATCAGATAACATGTCATTTCCCCAAATAAAACAAATTAGGTCCAATAGTTTCAGCATAATCACTTATCAAAGTCACAAAATGGCGGTTGCGGTGTAGCCAAAATAATAAAAAATAATTAACTTGCAGAAACAAGATAATTCATACTGATACTTAATGATGTGAGCTACTTCATGACACTTTTTTAAACACAAAGCGATAAATTTTTGTATTTTTGAAAAATTGATGAAAATGAGTACATTTTTGCATAACTTTGACTTTTGGGTACTATTAAAATATTCAAAACTAACTTTTGTCAAACATGTCATAAAATGCATTGATGCACTGACTTTCAGTTCCCGTAATTTTGAATTCATTTGATAATTACTTTTTTTGATTTTGGCTACACCGCAACGGTCATTTTGTGACTTTGATGAGTGATTATGCTAAAACTATGGGGCCTAATTTTTTTATTTGGGGAAATAACGTGTTATCTGAAGTGCAAAAGTTGAACAGTATTTGCCACAAATATAAAAATAATAATTTTTACGGGTCCAACGCCCTTAAGTAAAAATGAAATATATTAAGAGAACACGTTAAGAAAAGAGTAAAACACTTTCCTGTCAACTAAATTATTAAATATTTTACATACTTTCAGAATATATTTTACGTTGTTGAACCATCTAATTAAAAATGTTGCCTGCACATGTTTCCCTTATATCTGAATTTTTTAATAATGGCAACGATTTTAACATTTCAAGAGCTCTCATGTATTGAGGTCCGTAAATGATCGAGTCGAAACAATTTTGTGTTGTGATACTTCATCATCTAATCACTCACTAAATATTGAAATTTTGGTGAGAGAGTGAAGAGACTTTGGTCAGTGATTTACAGCGAAGTTTTCATCCCTTGTTTAGGGAGGAATGATATTAGTATTGAGCGGCGTCGAACTGTGAGTGTGAGGGGGGTGTAATATAACCCCGAGAAAACCAGCTGAGCGACATCGCCTGGCTCTGTGTGAAAATCCTTGTCTACATCGCCATAAATCGAAAGTATATTGCAATAGGTCAAACATTTAGTAAGATAGCCCGACGACATGAAAAAAATTGTTAGCTTTGTTACATTTCAATAAATGTGTAACTAATTCTAACAAAATTTCGTATTCTCACCTTGCGTCGGCAAAGATTTCAATAATGTATATTGTTGTCAGGAAACCATTTTGGAAATTAAATTATTTGAATATATGAGAATTTCACATCATATTTTTGCTAATATAGGACCAATAATAAGTAAACTTTATCTTTAACAGTTTATCAACAAATCTCAAAACTTTGATTTTTAGCAGAGCTATTTTTATAGTTCCACCTAGTTGAATAAAATTATTAGGACGTAAAATTGTTATTTTAATTCCAGAGCTCTTAGATCTACATCAACAATATTTAATACTTTTACACTTCATAAGAACGTTGATTTCTGAGGGAATTCTTTGCGTAAAGCTCACATCTTCGAATCTATCACTGCATTAGTTAATATACATGTTGATTCGTTGTGAAACATAAAAACACTGGTTCTGATTCCAAAAACACAAGATTACCAACGTTGCTGAATACAAGTTTTGAACTAAAAATAATAATCCCTTGCAAAGCGTCAACAGCCATACACAAAAATAAAAAAATATAGCGAAAAAAATAGAGCATAACAAAGCAAGAACAGTAGATGCTGAGCCACCGAGGAGAATAAGAATAGACGGAAACAAACAGCGCAGAACACATGTTGTGGCTCATTTCCGGTTTAACAGACCAATTTGAACGAACATGTTAACAGAAGTTTGCTCATCTGGTTAATAGGTAGGCTTTATTTTAGTAGTGTTTATGTTTTCAATTTCACTATTTCCGCAGTCTTGGAAGATATTATTACAAGAATAAATTAAGAATTGTGTCATATTTCGTGAATTGTTCAGCCATTTCAGTTCAAACATTGTATTAACTTAAAATATGACACATGAAGCTTCCTTTTCGTTTCAAAGGACTCATTATATCAGCTTTATTTCTTAACTAGGTAATTTACATTAATATTAAGGAAAGTTGGTTTATTAGTATCACTAATAACATCTTGGGAAATAATTACTTTAACCAGTGATTCTTACTCGTGGTTCAACATAATAAGTATACTGCTGCAGCTGATTTTTCGAAGATCTAGAAACATAAAACCATACACTCATTTTATCCATATCAGACAGCCAGGTGGATGAATTATGCCTGGAAGGAGAATATATTATAAGCAGCTGGAATATGTTTCAGTATGTTTCATGGCGAGCATTTTATCACGAAGGCGACGAGTGGAGCAACGGTAAAATAAACAATACTGGGCAGTAAATACTTGTTTACATTTACGTGATCTCTCGTAGTCGTGGTTTTAGCGGAATTAACTCTGTAAGTGAAACAGAAGTAGAAGACATTCCAAACTCTAGCTGATCCAGATGCTGGAGAAAGAATTCAGGCTTTCTAACTGTAGCCGTAGTTGACGGAGGAATGCGATTTATTCTCACTGAACTTCATACTCCAGATTATTGATGTGGAAGATATACATTACTACGTTAACGATGCAAATAATCTTTAATGAACTGCACCAAACTATACATTAATTAACTGCTCTTTTAAATGTAGCAAAATGCCGTAAATGTAAAGATAGTTACCAAACTGCACTTACAAAAGGAGAACAAAATTTATTTGTACTTCTTATCCAGTAAATACCAAACACGCTTCTGTTCTGACCAAATCCGTAAACATTTTTGTAGTGAAATATTTTGCTACATCATTTTCATATAATACTAACTTTCCAAAACCTATAAACGGTTTGAAAAAGAAAATATTTTAAGAAAATGTGTTATAATTGCCTGTAATAGTTTTCCTTAGTTTTTATTTGAGATTGTAAGCCATTAACAACATAAATTTATATTACGATTTTCTCGAAAATTCTCAAAACTAACAGAATAATTTTTTCCCTGAATGTAAAACTGATCAAGAGAATTTCTCTCTCAAGTATTGGGACTTGACATTTTTCATCTGGCACTCGTCGATGCATCAATAATTAAACCAACAAATATTGATAACAAGCTAATTACCTCAGATATTAAAAGTAACTCTCAGGTGTAATTTAAGTTCAACCACAACATGTACAAACATTTGGTTTATCCATAGAAATGTACGTTTGTGTGAATCCAAACAAATAATCACATTTGGTTCACCAAATATTTCGCTTAGGTGTAAGTACATTGTCAACTAAACTGTATATTTTGGCCCAACACAAGTAGACTTGTTGTGTCTCACATTTTGTTAAGACGTAAAAAACATTTTGTAAGCTCAGGTGACATGTATATGTTAAAATATTTTTTGACAAATCGAGAAGAAGAGGTTTCATTTACATAGTTCATCATTAACTAATCCAAATAACGAAACGAAACAAATCCGACCACAATAGTACACTCTGAATGATTCATAGTTACTTGGCCTGCAGCAAGGAGCTATAATGTTTCACGAACTGACAATCAAAACTCGAGACACTTGAAGACACTCTGTCTACTTCCTTCATAGTAGGGCAATCACAGCAGTTCAATCACAGGTACACTGCACAATGTTGGCAGGGGAAGCACGGCCTGGGGGTCTCTTCTGTAATTTCACATCTGGTAAATATCGTCATCTGTAAATGTCTTTCCATAGTGACAATGATAGAGATCATCTGTATCTATGTAGTTTTATACATAGTTACATACATGTATATATGTATATGTATGTATGTATATATATATATATATATATATATATATATATATATATATATATATATATATATATATATATATATATATATATATATATATATATATATATATATATATATATATATATATATATATATATATATATATACACACACACATCAGACACTTAATATGTTTAACACTATAATAACACTATAATCTTCCTACATTTTACAAAAGTATTTGTTCGTAGTTTTCAAAACGTGTTTTGACGAACTATTACCTAAAAATTTTATTAAAATAAATATATTTTACATTCGTTTTTTTTATAATCCTAGTTAAAATTTCATTCGTCTCTGAATTATTCGTCTCTACTAGAAAGTTAGTGGCCGCATTTACAATAAATGTCATCACTAGAACTGTACTCTTGTAGTGTAGGCCTATCCTTAAACCAAAAGATAACAGCACACATGCTGTATGAAATTCGTCATATGCATCAGAAGTAAACATTAATGTACACATATCTATACTATATGAAACATTTAACATATTTAAGGAAATACATAATTAGATATTTCTGTTTTTCTACGCATTTCAATTGGGTTTGTTTCCCTACATGGATGGTTGTAGAAACAAACTTGGAAATATTTCCGTGCTCATTCGCTCGTAACACTCGAGGACCCGATTATTGTTTAAAGAGAGTCGCGATATTTTTAAAGATTGTCACGACACCAGTTCACTTACAGAATAAGAACTCTTGTTGTAAAGATGGCTGCACAGTAAGGAAGGACTCTGGCACAATTGGTGGTTGCTGTTGGAGTTTTTAATGGTTGGTGTGTGCAGCGTGGGTTGGCACAACAGACGTTTATATATCACATAGTTACATGTGACTGAAATAATGTAAGCTTATAATGTATTTATGACCTGAATTTCAGTGTTATGCTTTGTGTTGAAGGTAATGGGAAATAAAGTGTGGCTTAATAGTGTTTTAATGTTAGCAATACATATAACTTATTCTTGGATTGAATTCCGATTGGTCGGTTGTCATTAAAAGTTCAAAATATTTAACTTTACTACTGTATCAAAACAACAACCACCTTAAATGATAGTTGAAATGCTTTTGTGACCATGACCAACCACTACAACGCCAATTTTAACCACCAACAGATAGTGCTGCCATCTCACATTTGGAAATCTGTCCTTCTACTGTCGCCAATACTAGCCACGAACAACGCCTTTCAATTGTGCCAGAGGCCTTACTGTCTTTGTGTAATAAACTATTGAAAAGTTCCAGAACAAGCCCCCTTGCTAGGGTCAGCGACTCCACACTCGTGTATAAATGGGACTCATGTGACTCTGCGGCAGCAAGCAGGTCATGGCAACTGGTTTATGTTCGGACTCGCTCGACCAGTCCTTGCCACTTGCTACAGCAACCTTCGCGTGTCTCCAGCAATCTGGCAACACTGGGTGCTTTGGAAATTGTGTCTTCCTGTTCTCGAACAACATATCGTTATGTCTCGTCTGCTCTACGTAAATCAGTTCCTCTCAGCATAAATAGTGCAAGGTTATTAAACAAGAAAGTACCAGATTTTCTTCCTTCAACCTCTGAGTGGAAAGTTTTGTAAGATTTCTTAGTATGTGTCTGCCGCTACCATACCTACAGAGGACTGACAATAATCACGCTTTGAGTCTTATATTCTGTTCTGTAATAGTTTTGTAATATTTGTCGCGATGCAAGACATAATTTACAGAACAAATAGTGAAATAGGCATCTCATGTCCATTTTAAAACTGAAAATGCGTTGAGAAACATGTTACAAAATAATGACAAGTATTGCCCATAAACAGCTGTCAAAATTTTACTGAAGTTATACGAATCGTAAATTCTAAAAACCATTTAATACTTTTCAAATCTAATAGTCTAGAATGTCTAACAGGAAACTCCATTGATTTCAGTCGCTATTTCCAGAATGTTTACATTTACTGAACACACTTCATAAAAAATGGTCGCACCAAGAGACTTCAGATTGTACCCACACTTGCATCTATCGAACTACAGTTACCAGAACAAAATGTGCCACACACAGATATTATTGGATTATTTTCAACACTAAATGTCCGGCAGAAGACTTGCAGATTGTACAACGCCTTGTCTTTCGCAGTTTGCACAACTGTACATAATAACATCACACAGCAGTTTGGTAGAAAGAATGAGCACCAGTGGAAACTGTGAACAATAGTTTCTTGTCCAAATAAATCAGTCGTTCCCAGAAACTAGCATAATATACAAACATCTTTCTCCTCTGCATATAACATTTGAATGGATGACATACAAACCATACACACAGCCAAGTTCATATTTTAGACTTAGACGGTCCTAGTAGTTGTGTACAGTTTTGTGAATATTTAACTCAGTGCGATAGTAGGTTCAGTCTCAATCATGTTACTAAAATGGTAGGATATGTTACGATTTTGGAAAAGTCGTCAATCAATACACTCGATTTCAGTCGTTGCGAAATGTCTGAATAGTGAGAAAGTACATTCAAAGTCAACACGTATTTGTACGTAGCAAAGTGTAGTGAGAGATAAGTGACAACATATTTCTTGGTCCCTTCTTCTTTGACATGGCAGTGACCAAGGAAGAAATTATGAAATCGTTGTATTAAGTATTTTATATTCCTTGTCATTACACGGATGAACATGCCAGAATCATAAAGAACCAGATTATTATCGCCAGATAAGGAAATTAAACTCGTAATTGGAATGTACACCGTGCACTGGAAGTAGGTATGTCTATAAGAAGATAGTCTTCCCTTTTGGTAATTTTAGGACAACGTATAAATATTATGATATGCCTTTAAAGACACTGATTTAATATTTACCGCATATATGCACAAACGTGCGAAGAAAAATATATTATATTAATGCAAACAGTGGTCCCAAAATGCTCAGATAACAGTCGCATTTACGTTGAAGTTACCAGTCAAGATAAGTGACATTCTATATATGTGTATTTCTGCAGCTTGGGCAAGTTATGCTGAGATATAGAGGTCTTTGATTAAGTAGAAGAAATTAAGTGAAGCAAAGCCTACCTACACCAAAATGCCTGAATGTCACTAATGATCAATCACTACTAAATATATTTCCTTTTCAAGACACGAGTATATCTCAAATTAATAGCATACAAAACAATTGATACGCCTCTGTGTGCATAACGGTTATAAATTCAAAATAACGAAATCTCATACGTCTAAACATGCTCCCTGTTCAACAACTAACTCTCGACACACTCTCAAATGTACTAACTTGGAGCACACTTATGGTAATTTTCAATTTACAGAATGTCATCGTCGACAACACTTGTAGCACACAGTACCGACAACACTTGTAGCACACAGTACCGACAACACTTGTAGCACACAGTACCGACAACACTTGTAGCACACAGTACAGGCAACACTTGCAGCACACAGTACCGACAACACTTGTAGCACACAGTACCGACAACACTTGTAGCACACAGTACAGGCAACACTTGCAGCACACAGTACCGACAAAAGCACTTAAGAGCATGAACCCCTGTTTTACGGTGTTTGGGATAATTTATTTATGTATGCTTAAGCAAGAGCAGATATCAAAAATCAGTTTGGTAGTTTTCTTTGAAATTGTTTTTTTTTTTTTGCGGCACCCATTTTTTTAAACAACATATTATACAGTTTCAAATAATAAATCGTTTAGGGGAAATTCCATTAATTACATAAATAGCTAAAACAATATTCTTAAAAAAGTTGGCTAAAATGGTGAAAACTATTTTTAAAGATGCCGCAAATAGGACCATATCTGCTCTCGTTTAGGCTTTAAAAATAATTATCTTGAAAACAATAGAAACATGGCCTTTTGTAGCATTCACAACCCGTCACAGTAAACCTGATTCATTCCCTTGTACACAAGATGCATCTGGGCAATAACTCTGAGAGCCCATAATGCAGCTCTATTACATACTCTTAATAAAAAGTCTAGAAATCTCGCGGCGGCTCTCTGTCTCGAAGTTACGAGAAACATGTTGCTCCTGGGTTAAAACACATTCGGTGGAACAGCGAGTTGGTAGAAGAATTCTCCAGGCTGTGATATTTATTGCTGAGTGTTTACTAAACTCGTTGTAGGCGTGCAGTTGTTTGCTGAGGAAAGAAACAGGCGAAAATACGAGCTGCATTGCATATGCTGCTGTCATATCGTTTTGCCGCCAACCATTTCGACTTAAACTGCTCGCACGATAGTCGCGGCATGCAGCACTATCCCATCCATAAGTTTGTTCGTCCCTAGCAGATACAGTAGACTCTGGTCTTTATAAAAATACTTTATGGCAATATGGTAAACCTTGGACTATTGGCCCGAGAGCCTCAGCGAACAATCCGAAAAACCATGTCATTTATCTTCTTGACAGTCTGGTATGAACTCACCTAACATTTCTGTAGTTTTGGACAGTATCCTTTCCGTCGCTGTGGGTTGTACAGCCACACAAACTGCTCCACTTGAAACGTCTCTTCAGGTCCCTTACGACCTTTTCTCGTTTTCATCTGATTACTGTTGACCTTAAAAGTTGCCGAGCAAAGTCATGGATTGTGCTCAACTTGCAACGCAGTTCACTGGCATTCACCACTGGTGAAGCAGGCTGCTCTTCTTCTGTTGGTCTCCCAAACAACAAATCACTTGGGATGCTAAGGTTTCTTGCTAACAGCATATTTGAAGTTGATACGCATGGTGCTTCATGGACAGCTGACCAATATGCGAGGAGGAATACGGGCACCTTGGAGTACCAATACTTTTCGTTGTCTGCACAAAAATTGACAGTTATTGTTGCAAGGTACGATTCATTCTGTCAACCTACTCATCTGTCTAAGGATGCAAAGATACAGTCCTCCGTTCCCACAATCTTTTCACCATTCCAAAGGGAAGGTTCATTGCCAGCTGTGAACTATTAGATTCTTGTTATTTGAGCAGTTGGTGTCTTTCCAGTCTTGGTGCTTACAATGAGAGCACATTGACTCACATGGCCTTCTAGACAATACATTAGTATTGTTGTTGTGTAAACATTTAGGACTGTGTTGTTTTTCAAAATCATACTCTTGGAGATGCTGTGTATACAACAATCTATTTGTCCTTTAAGGTTATTTAAAATTAATAATCAGTGCAATGAAGCATGATCTGCTAACATAGTTTTAAATAAATAATGGTAAAATCTGAAAAAAATTCAACGTTTTCCATAAGCTCCCTGCGAGTCACACAATAATCTACTTATGGATCATGTAAAACTTGGCTGAAATATTCTAATGGCCTTTCTTTTCCATCCTGGATCAATGATAACTCTGTCTACATCTGTGACTAAAAAGAACTTGCCTTCACAACCAGGGTAATATGGGAGAGCATGAGAAGCTAATATTGTCTTTAAATTTAAAAAATGGGGTTTCATATTCGGGGTCCAGAAAAATTTTCTTGTGGTCTCAGCCAACTCATGTAATGGCTTTTCGATTGTGGCAACACCATGTACAAATTGCTTATAATAAGCTTACAGCTGCAATATACTTCTTAATTGAGTTAGATCAGATGGCTGTGGCCAGTCTCCGATTGCTTGAATCTTCTCAGGATCTGTTCCTATCCTTTAAGCTGACACTGCATGTCCCAAGAAATTCACATTTCTTTGAAAGATGTGACCTTTTTTAACTAGCTTCAAATAAGCTGCAGTTACCTTCTTGAACATCAAATCAAGATGTTCCAAGTGCTCTTCGAATGTCTTCACTGAGACCGCAATGTAATCTGAATTAACCTGATAAATCGCTGGAGCATTGCATATAACAAAATGCATGACCTTGAACTGTCCATTCCCTTATTCACGTGCATAAAAGAAAGTGTTCTCTCTATCCTCTGGGCCACTTACTATTGTAGGTAACCAATTTAAAGTCTAAGATGTAGAACCATTGAGACCCAGCCAGGCTGTGCAAAGTGCCATGTATCCGAGGAAATGGGTACGACTCTTTCCAAGTCACTTTATTCAGCTAGCAGTAATCCAAACAAAATCTTGTGAAGCCATTTTTCTTCATCAAGAGCTCTAGAACAGCCTTCTCTTGCCTCCAGTCCAGGTTTGTCCACTACAGGAGTTCTATAAGCGGTCCTGGTACAGAAAGCTTAACATGGTCCTCTCTGAAGACCTAACACCCAGTTGTGGTTATCTAGCAAACCTGCTTAAACAACTCAATTGTGCCCCCCTCCAATCTCGATTAGTTACTTTATTTGTCAACTTTATAATTCTGTTAGACTATCCAAACTTAATGAAATTACAGTCCTGGCTACAAGAACTATTGGGGAAGTTACTGCCTCTTTATGCTCAATCAATCCTAAGCACTTTACGTATTTACCTACACAGTGCCTTGGTAACACATTTTCACTTGAGGCTGGCAGCGGAGCAGCCTGGCAACAAACTGCTGGGCAGCTAACTGGTCGTTGTATCATTGCCAACTCTGTTTCACCTATTCTCAAGCCCCTACGTTAAGAGCCATTATAGCATTCTAGTATTTTAGAATCTAGCCCCAATAAACGCCCACCTGCAATATCTGCTAAGTAGAATTCATGTTCTAGCTTGAGATGACCCAACTTTAGCAGCACACATTTCCTCTCTTTCACTGGTAAGGTCTCAGATGTTGTAGTTGTTTCAAGGCATTGTCCGATATTTCACGTATGTGATTTCAAGGGAAAATACACAACTATGTCTGGCCTGATGATAGAAATGGTCGCCCCTGTATCTACTACTATCTGGCAGGGTACATCATACAGGCTGCCTTCTACCAGCAATGCATCCAGTTCCTGTTTTACCGAACATAATTGAAGGGATTGTAAGCCTTACCTCCAGCATTCACCGACCATTCGACCCTCAAGATCAATGTTTACATGTTATCCCAACTTCCTAACACCTCGCTCTTGGTCCTGGTCCCCTCGCTGGTATTGTCGGCACTGGGCTCTCAGGTGTCCAGGGGGTCTAAGCTCGAGTTTTCAGTCGCATGCTAGTAGGAAGCCGAATGGTGTTTAGCCGAACTGAACACAGTGTTGGTATGCTGTAACCATTCCAGTCGACTTGGAGCGCTCGGATTGGAAGTCGAGTGGTTCAAACCGAGTAACTTGGTCGTCTCGCATACGACTGTGTGCACAAAAATCACATTGCTTATTGCTGTTTAACTTTTCAAAATTTAGTATTCAAGAATTTAAAACTAAATCGAAAGTGCATTCGATGAACTGTAACGGAAACTAGTTTATCAAGCAGTTGTGAGTCTGCTGTATGTCAAAGCTAGTCATCAACATTTATAAAAATATGTTATAAGGACGTAGTTTGGAATTTTATTAAAGTAAGAAATAAAAGGTGTTTTGTATATAGTAATATACATAAAACACTGCAAATTTCTTGCAGTAATCCAGGGCTAGGTTAATCGTAATTATATTTTATATTAAATATTTACAAAATATTTCAATATCCGGAATTACATTTTAGAAAATGCTCAGATTCAAAGCATAATATTAACTGCATATGCAAATTTAACTTTATAAAATAATAGGTTATGGTTAGCCTGACAAAAAAATATTATAACCAACACTAATTTTAGATTAAAACGTTTTTCAATAGATGTATCAAAATAATTATACATTTTAAAACTATGTGTGCATTGTAATACTGTGATAAAAATTTTAGGTAAAATTTATTGCACAATCGTGGAGGTAATTAATAATTATGTAAACATAAGACTTTTTTAAATCTCGCCAAATATTATTTTTTCAAAGCAAGTGTCATGGAATGTTTAAAGTAAGGATATAATAGCTTACCAACTACGTAGTTCAAATAATAATTTTTGAATAACGGTCTGTAGCACTGCTTCGTGTTTATTGGCTGCACGTGTCTTTGTGGAGAGTCGTCTCTTATATGACTGCGCCAATCAGAATAATATTACTGCTACACCATACGTCTGTGATTAGCGGGTGCACTGAAAAGAGTATAGTGGCAAGTAACATACTTCTGTTAAAATAGGGGCGACAAAACAGTTTGGTTGTTGGTACTACTCTGGACAGTTCCTTCAACCATCTGTTTTGTAGAAGAAACAAAGAGGCTTGTTGCTTTTACACACCAGATGGTAATTTCTACTGAAGGAACTGTCCAGAGTAATACCGACAACCAAACTCTTTTGTTGTCCCTATTTTAAGAGAAGTATGGTGCCTGCAAATATGCTCTTTTTTCAGTGTATAAAGCCAAAACGCTGATAGTTATAAACATCAAATCACTGACCACGAAGCAGAACTGAAGGTGTGCACGTAAGTCATTGAACCAAGAAGGTGCAAAAATCGCACTTAGAAATACATTCAAATACTAACAACTTTTACTTAAAAAAATTTGTACATCATCGAAAGATAAAGCATACAATGAATATATTTGTCGATGCATCTGAGTTTCAGAATATTTTGTAACACGAGTCTTATTTGTTCCGGAAAGTAAGTTAGATTAATGCAAATGTTTTAAATGTATTTTAATATACAAACAACTTAATAATTCGTTGGACTTAGAGTAAAGGATATTCATTATAAAAATAACACACTGCTTGTTCAGCAAATGCATTGTTCCAAAATGTGTATCGGTGTAACTATTCTAAAGTTAAAAAAAAAAAAAAAAAAAAAAATATTACAGGCCGACTACCTCGAAAATTTAAAGTCGTTAATTCATTAGATGTTTTTGTGGTTTGAATACCTATAAATCTCACACATACTTAATTTGAATGTTTATTTATTTTTGAGCATAAATTATTATAAACTTGAATTATACTTGTGAAATTTTATTCATAAAAATTCTTAATAAGGCACGTTGTTATTCGAGAACCATTATCCAGCCTAAACGCTTTTAAATCTTTCAAATATACCCTCACACAATTCACACAATTCAAACAGACGAGCGTTCACTGAAGGCGTTGGTGCATTTCTTATCATTTATTATAGTTGTGCGCTTTAGAGTAATTCAACGAATATTATTGTGGTTTGAACTTCTTTTAATTATTTGTGGTTAACTGAGTAGCAATGCATGAAAGTGATAAATCTCATTGACGAGTTGGTTGTCCACAAAGGTCTCCCATGTCGGAGATGCTTTACATATGAAAGATGACTTGTAGAATAAAAGCTACGTATGGCTAAGTACGTTAAATTAGTAGGTGAAAAACAGCTTCTGAAAAATTTAAATGTTTTAGTATTTTTTTTTTATTTTTGATCAAAATTTGGTTATTTCGTAGACATACAATGGGACTATTTTTACTGTATCGAAATTATTTTAGCTTTCATAGGTTTTTGTGTAGACCTAATGGTAAACCAAAGTCCCAAATTTAATAAAGAAATGTTATAATAATATCAAATAGAACTGACTTACCGAAGTGGAACAATTCACCCTGAATATCAGTGTCTTGGGCTACGGCAAGATGTGTATAAAAACTGCATTTATATATTTTTTTTCTATTTTTTGTAAGTTTAAGAAAATTGGCAATTTCTTATTTCAAGTTCAGTATTTTATAAAAACACAAAAGAAAGTTAAACGCTGGTTTTAAACATATCTTGGCGTAGCCGATGACACTGTTCTTTAATGTGAATTATTTCATTTCGTTAAGTCAGTATGTTTTCCTCTCTAGTAAAAAACAGTTTTATGCAAATTTGGACTTTGGCATGCCATTATACAAAACTGTAAAAGCTTTAAAAATTCCATTACAGTAAGAACAGTTACAATAAATTTGTGCAAAATATACCATACCTCTTAAGAATATAAAAATTATTAATATAATTAAAATGTTCGATTGACTTCCCCCTTAATGCCTTAATATCGTATCACTTTACAACATATCTTCGCAAAGAGCTAAGCCTAACATTACTGCCATTTTATTTACAACAGAATACTTCAATAAACTGAAAATATGACTATAATAGAGTGTGATTTGACATCTTTGTTGTTTATCTAAAAATTGCTTCTTTAGTGACGTGATTTATAGCTGATATATTTTCAACCATATATCCCGCACTGTAAATAAGTCATATTACGCTAGCTAAATTTTAAAATAATATTTTCAAACCGTAAACTGTACTTTCCTTTCATATTTCTTCATAGTTATCATATCTGCTACTAACAGAGCCAATGTTTCAAGATTCAGAAGACATTTCTGATATAATTTCCCCGATAATAGCACGAGGAGAAATTTAAAGTAGCCATTTAACTTAAAATTAAATTAACTGCAGCCAACAGCAAATTAAATTCAGCAGGCGTACTACCTGTAGTTTTGTACAATTCAATCGTTTATTGACAGTAATAATATTGCCAAAACCATTGCACACTTACAACCTTTTAACTATACATTTTCCATTTTATTCTTTGTGTCACCGATATCTTGAAACAATTGTTTACTGACACTCTAATGATGTATTAATTACAGCCACACTTAAGTCTCGACAAGCAGTCAGATATGTTTGCATGTATAGGCTTGATATTACCGCTGTGCAATAGTCACTAAAGTCGTTATTGCACCGCGCCCTGGTGACTGTTACCGCAACAAACTTGCACAAGGTCAAGTCAGACAGCTTCAATTACACGATGCAGTGTTCCTTCTGTTACCTGCCGTATTACTTTACCAACAGTCCTGTTCCATGCACCTGACTGTAATCACACAGATATTGCCGGTGACTTTTCGAAACACGTGCTGAAACTTATAGGTAGTTCGGTATAAAGTGAGCACTCAAAGAAGCCCTGTTAAATTTCTATTTTCAGCCAATTCACATCTCTCCGCGCCTAACGGCTAACGACGGGACGTGTCTAACCTCTCTGGACACGTCACTTGATGTTTGCGCGTGTAAGATACATTGTGCAGTCATTATGAATCGATGCAGTTTAATAAAAAAAGTTTATTAACTATATTAAAAACAATTTTGTCGATTTCAGTTGATTTTGTTTTTGTATTGTTGGATTTAAATGGGAAAACACACGGGACAATATTGCGTGATCTCGCTGCCAACCATACAAGCAGCCAGACAACTGTGGTTTGTGTAGAGTTATATGCAGTAACAGCTAGTGACTTTTTTCAAAGGTTAAATTATTAGTGTTCACTTTATTCCGAATGACCTATATATTATTAAGTACTTACTACCTGTGCCCGGCATGTGTTACAGTGATCCTTTTTATACTTTGTTACCAGATTTTTTAGGTGCTCCAGTCTGTCCCTGCACCTCGTCTTGTCTCCTCCACCCAGAGTATACTAACTTTGGTATGAACCTTCGCGGACGCACGCACAACTCGCCAAAAAACATTTCGCCATTAAAGTTTTTGGATTGCATGTTCAGTTTCTCTGCCCCGTTTTCCTCCTCTCCCTCCCACCAAATTATACTTTGTCAGAAATCTTCGCGGTCACAGGTACAACAACTCATCAAAGTTTCATTGCAATGGAATGTATGGTGCAGAAACACATCGAAGACAAACAAAAAAAAACATTACGTTTGTTCGTATTAGAGTTTTTTTTTTTTTTTTTTTAATATTAACTGTATTTTGTCCATAGTCATGCTCCAAATGCATGTAAGGTTCGCATCAGTCATCCATTCTTTACATCAACTGCACGTACGTTTCGTAATATCCCACAAAATATGCTTTTCGAACTTCACTTTTAAGGACATCTACAGTCCTTACTTTTAATAGCTGTCGTCTATCAAATTCCTCGTCAGCTATCTCCTTGCAGAATTGGCTACATGTTTCTGAAACTCTTGGTATGTTTATCCAAGTTTGTTGAAAATCTGTCTACGAGTTTAAAAGTTGCTAGAGGACAGTCACACACGCACTTACACTTTGAGAGAGAGAGAGAGAGAGAGAGAGAGAGAGAGAGTGATATCTTAGGCCTATTTGAGATTTTAGAAAAAAAAAACTGAATGTACGGTTATATAATGATCCAGTAACCGAAATAACAACTCAGACAATATCTGAGACTACCTGAATTATGTGTTTTAAGAAAAGCACGATTGGAGAGCAAAAATAAAAAAAGTTCACGGCATGTGTTTTAATTAGTTACGTGCTTCAAAGAGATTGGTAGGCTACATACAATGCATTTTGTTTATGAAATAGTAATACCGTTCGTTTTTAATCACACTTAAAGTTTCATAGGTCTGACGTGTGTTTGTAATTTTTATAAATTGTTATTATTATTAAAGTCCCTAAAAATGTGTCTACTGTAGGCATAAAAATAAAAGTTATTAAAATGAATGACGTTTTTCTTTTTGGCGATGAAGTAATAGGATACTAGTAATGTGTAAAGGTCTATGAAATGAAACCAGCAATGAATTTTCCGTGGAGATGGTAAAATAACTACAAAAAAATTTTAGTCGAAAAAATTTAAACTGTTGTTACAGAGCACATTTCACTCTTAACAACAGCTGATTAGTCAAATCTAAAATAAGTTTCTTAACTCACTCAGTGAAGCCTGTATTTTCATTCCTTCCCTCCCTGATTTTATGACATAAAACAAGTGTTCGGAAGCGTGTCTGAAACGGCGAGTGAATTTCTAAAATCCTCACAAACACCTAAAAGCTACAGTTGAAGCTACCAGTAATGTTGTCTTTGAAGCAGGTAACCACATCGAACATTCTACAAGTTACCACGTACAGTTTAACAATGTTCCTGTTCTTCTTGCAATAATGCCTTTAACATTCATCGGAGAGTTTATGTTTGTTAGTGATTAGATGAAGAATTGTACTATTACTTTCCAAAATTGTTAACAGATCGTGGTAAATCTAAGCAGTAAAATTGCTCAGATATTCAGTTCAAGTGAGTTCAGAAATTCAATATGAGTGACATAACCTCAAACATTATTTCAGAACTTCAATAATTTGAGTCAAAGAATGTACATGCATATATTTTATGAGAAATAAAGCTCAAATATCTCAGAATGATTAACATATTGTTACCAATCTTATATTTTTCTCTCTAAAAATTTCCGTTGGCTAGTTTGATCATGCAGTCGATTAACGATAGCTGCAGCAAAAAGAACATCTGTTTATTATGGCCTGGTGGAGTTACTGTATCAACTCAGCAATATAGAGTAGCTACACTACACTGCACTGCACTACACTACACTACACTACACCACACTACACTGCGCTACACAAGCCACACGAATTCCGGATGAATGGAACGAAGGTTACGTACCTACCAACCAAAGGCTTACGTAACTCATAATTTGCCGGTGTCGCATGTAAGAAGCAGTTACTGGCTTCATGAAAAGTTATTCCACTTTTAATACAAACAAAGTTTAAAAATTCGTAATCTTAATAAGTACATATCCTTTTCAATCGTTCAGAGCAAAAAGTGAAATGTGAATTTAAAAGAAAATAACAATAGTAGCCTATGTTCAGGATATTAGAAATCTACTAGGAATGACGAATGAATAAAGTTTTTACTGCAGCACAATTTAATGAATCTCTACATATCACATTCTTGTGAAACATTGCAACATCGCATTGGTAGAATGGTGAAAACTGTTCTGCCGACGTGTGTATGATTGCACGAAGTTTTTGTGGCACGGTTTAATTTTTTGCAAACGAATTATAGACATTCAATTATAGCGCACCAAATATAATTAGTTTAGTCATATATGGATTAATTAGTTACGAAAGTAATAGACATTCAATTATAGCGCACCAAATATAATTAGTTTAGTCATATATGGATTAATTAGTTACGAAAGTAAAACGTAAGAACTTAATAGCCGTCATAACACTATACCCTATAAAACTGTCAAATTTCCCCGCGATAATGACCATCGCTACGCATAGTTGGATGCACTGAAATTTCACAGGCTCTAACGAAAATAGATTTCTACCCCTTAACTATTTGTTATAGCACTTGTATCACTGTATAATAGAATCTTCCTTGGGAACTGTAAACCAACTGCGCTTATGCGACAAAACTCTCACAGACATACTCGCCAGCCATAATATCAGCATGTGAACAAGTATCTGGGGACAGGTCGCTGAACACACGAAACTAGACGAGTGAGACCAGTGGCGAGTGGTCGATTAGGCCACAAACAATTGTGTTGAAAGATACCCCAGTAGCGTACACTCTAGCTAAATATCTACCGGTACGGGCTGGCGAGGCATCTTGTTACCTTCGTGTGGTTATATAAGCAGCAGCGAGCCAGGTTACGTAAGACGCCTGAAGACCTGTTTCCCTGAAGGCTGCGACTAACGGCCGGCTAAAATCCGCGGAGGTCGACACAACTGAAGCGCGAAACCGGCCCTCGTCCCGTTCTTCCTTGCATCGACTTACACATGCGTACCTTTATATTGTTACGATTACGCAGAAATACTACTTTTTAGTTATTTATAAATGGTAGAGTATTACGTAAAACGTAGAATGTTTTATAATTTGTGAAATGAGGGATTCTGACAATATAAGTGAGACTCCAGTCTATGTATCAGGTGCAGCTTTTATTTATAATGTATACAAACTGCAATATTTAAACTATGCAAAACATTTATTTTACGTATTGTAAAAAATTGTAGTGTATTTGGAAGTTTTGCTAATAATAACTTTTAAAAATTCAACAATTAGCGGTTACGTAATAACGTGCAAGAAAATAATCATTACGTTCAAAAACGTACAAACAGGACGGATAGATACAAGGTGGTAACTTATACAGGATGTAAGAAAATTAGACCTTTAAACTACGGGACGCTATACATAATGATAAAGTATGTTCTTATATCTCTATATATAAAACTAGCAGTCCCCCTGTGGCTTTGCTCGCATGTACTGAGTGAGTGATTTTTGGTCAGGGCTTAACAGGGAAGTCTTTAGCACTGGGTGACATGAAGTGAGAATGGAGCAGTGTCGGAATGAAGGGGCGGCGGGGGAAACTGGAGATCCCTTAGAAAACCAGCCGACCAACGGCATCGTCCAGCACGATTTGCACATGCAAAAATCCGGAGACCGACCCCACAGGGAACCGAACCTGAATCGCCTTCGTGAGAGGCGAATGGTCTGACCATTCGGTCAACGCGGCCCCTGCTCGCATGTAGTACTCATAGCAGATAATATTTAGTTTTAATGGAAGAACCTCTTTGTACACCAAATTACTAGTTTAGCCATCAAGTGTTAGAATAACCAAGTTGCTATAGTTAAACCAACTCTACAGCAGGCTAAGTAGCTATAGCTGCCCACGAGAGTCTGCCCTGCCCCACGAACAGCGACTTCATTTGGGCCTTATTTATAATGACAGCAAAACTGATCATGAAGTTAGTTAGTAGTATCTTTTAATGTAAGGTGGTAATAGAAAGAAGCACGTAGTTTACGTTGTTGAAAACTGATTTCCCTCAGTTACATTTTATTATAATCCTTCTCTTGACGTGCACTTTCATCTCAAGGCCCTCAGACATATGTCATGCTCCGTCTATATGTTTCTCTAATCTCTGATTAAAAGAAATGAAGTTTTCATTCTCTAGACACAAATTGGTTGTACAACGCCACATCTGTATACAATTATACAGAATGAAACTTCCGTATAAATTATTTCGCACTGGTCGTACTAGTGTTTCGGATCGTCTGCTTTGAAAGTTTAATATACTGAGAATTCCTCCTAATATTACAGGGAAAAATTATACAACTATTTTTGGGTATTTACGAGAGCATCATTCTGACGCTAACAACTCCTCAATATCTCTACTAGCTAGGTCGACATCATTGCCTTATTGAAAACTACTTTTACGCCATTTCACCCCTATAGCGGTCAAATTTCGAAAAAATATTTAATTTACGTCGGAGACATTTGTATAAGTACACAATTGAACTGAAGTTCACGATTAACACGTTGAGTCGATGTTATACTGAAAATTTATTAAAAACAAAACATTTCACCTTTACAGTACGGTGTAATCGGTATTTTGTGTAGCTGAAAGAAATTATATGTGTTATGTGTGTGAATAGGTATTTTTAGAAACAACACATGTCACCGAAAACTAAATTTTAC
Organism: Medauroidea extradentata; assembly: GCA_003012365.1. Classification (NCBI taxonomy): domain Eukaryota; kingdom Metazoa; phylum Arthropoda; class Insecta; order Phasmatodea; family Phasmatidae; genus Medauroidea; species Medauroidea extradentata. Next base: position 10,457 of record PNEQ01048827.1, on the reverse strand, counting down.
AGGAACAAGAAAAAAACGATTAAATTGAAATACAGCCATATAACTAGCAACTGAGCACATCTGTGGACCTCTAATATGCGATGTCTACACCACCTTCCTTCTCAACCCTTGGACAAGGGACATGTCACACCGCAGGGACTCTAGACAATGCTGCAACCCTATATTTTGTGTTGCGAGGCAGTATCGCCAGCCGGGCAGCTAGACGCTTCTAGAAAACAAGACAGTATTTCTTGCTTCGTTAAGGAAGTAAAGGAAGGTGGAGGACACTTCAAGTGATGCTGTAATACGCCCACGCAGGAAAAAAATGGGTATGGGGCTGCCAATCAGGGGCTGTCTTGTAAGGATACCAAAGAGTTATTTTGTAATTTGTGTTTCAGAGTTTATGTCAATATAGCCTATGTGAAATCGTTAACAGCAATGCAATAACAACAAAAAATTGAGTGATACTTTGAATTTTGGAAAAAAAAAATGAAGATAAAATAAGGATTTACAAACGGTAAAGTTGTCAGAATAGTTAACGACTCATTGCAAGAAGACGTGGCTATAGTTAGGATGCAGCTCGGGAATTGGCTGTCCGGTTTTGAAGAGGCATTGCGCTGTGGCACGTCGAAAGCGCGTGTTTCAGCGGGACTCCGGACCGAGCCTGCTAGAGAGGAGGTCGTGGTGTCTGCTGAGTCTTTAGTGAGCCAGGATTATATCCTGCACCTGAATCTGCGAGCTAGATAGAAGGACATGGGTTCACGAGTTTGCTTGCTAAACGAGCATTATTTGAATTTTGATCGTTTATTTTAATTAAGCACTCCGTCCAGCGACGCAGAGAGCGGCGGGCGGGATATTCGCGAGACCATTAGTTTAAATTTTTAACCAGAATTTTTGCCGGGTTGTATAATCGATGACGTCCCGCTACACGTCGAAGTGTGACATGAGCCGCACCTCCTTGAATAGACGCCAACGCGACGCTCGGCAGCTTGCCACAAATTCAGAACATTGGGACTTGTATTTATTTATACTCTTATTCCTTTTATTAAGAACCACGTCAACAGAAAACTAGAATTTAGAAAAATCCTTAAACAATTTTCCGGCTATTTACATAATCAACGTCTTGAAACGAAAATATACTATATATCGCAATGGGTTCGATGGAAGTCGATTATTCATCAAAAAATATTCCAAGTTAAATTTCGATAAATCTTCGAACCACATTTTAGACCATTTTTCTGGAGTCTCATATACGTGAAAAAACACGAAGATAGCCATGTACAAGACATATCCACGATTCATTAAAAACCATCTTCGTAGCTTTCCAAGTCTTTTCGCCGTTTTTGTTGCCGAATTTCGAAAATTCGTAAAAACATTTCACAGGTAAGCATCAGTCTTAAACGAAAATCACGACAATATCTACAAGTCCAATGGAGTCGATATAATGTATATCGGTAATGAATCGGAAAAACATTTTACACTTTTTTACCGCTTTGAGGTCGTATTTGAAAAATAACTTGATATGATATATTTGATATTTACGTAAGCACCATTCTGAAGTAAAGAGCCCTTCGATATTTCGAGTGGCTCCATATATACAGGGTGTTCGGAAACTCTTTGCCCAAACTCCGGGAGGTGATTCCTCATGAAAAATGAAGTAGACATTGTAGTGAACACTTTACCGAAAAGTGAATATTAAGGGCGTAATAAGCCTTCGAAAATCGGGTTTGAAAACGGTAATTTGTCAAAATATCTCAAACTGTTAAGAGTAAAATAACGAATATTTGGGTGATGGTACGAATGAGTGCGATCGGTAACATCAAATAAGTACAGCCTTCAAACCACCCCCGTTCATGAAATTAATAGGGGTTGCTTTCTTAAATTCGCATAAATGAATGTTTGCGTGTCGTTGTGGAACATGAAATGTAGTCTACTCCACGAAGCACTCCGTAAGGACAAA
>PNEQ01048826.1:15187-31912 GCA_003012365.1 Medauroidea extradentata | reverse complement strand
AATAATAAATAAAGTCTCAAATAGAATAATTAGAGCTGTGTGCACATCAAGTAGTTAGGACGAGAGAAGGAAAATAAATATATTGGCTGGACTTTCCTGGCTGTCCTTCATGGGGACACTCTTGCCACCGCCGAAAGATGTTACATCTCCATCTCGCCCATGGCTACCGATGACGGTACAGCAAAAGGACGAGTAGAAATAAAATTACTTCTACATCAGAAGATGTAGACAAGCCAAATCCCTCAAATTTTGGATAGGCTTCCTTCTACATAGCAAAGAGTAGAAACAACGTGGCGGGGACCGCTACATTAAACAAGCAAACAAAATATAAATTTTAAAGAACGTCATAAAAACAAAGTAACACTAGGGCGCAAAATATAAGGAATTGAAAGAATAAACTCACCTTAGGCGGAAAACTTGTCGGATTACGACATTATAAACAGATAAAGAACACTAAGTGTATGGTTGATGTTCACGCCATGATGTGTAAGAGACAACAAAGTCGAGACAAAGGAATGCCTAGATGTTATAGGTCGGCATAGAGTCGTAGCTACTTGATGTTACCAAAATAGTATTTCGATAGTATCGAACAATATTTCCTTAACAAAATATTTTAAAACACACACGTGTTTTAATAGTCAAAATATGGTATTTTAATTTAAATTTTACCAATAAAAAATTTGTTTTAATTTACTTGAAAACAAAACATGATCAGATCATGATTAGAGTTGGTCAGAAGTATTACACAAGAACTGTTTCATAAGTATACCACACTGCCTTAACTGCACATAAATAATTACCTGAAATTTTCTTTATAAAATAATAAGCAGTTTACTATTATTACAAGTTTACCGAAGGTTAAAGAAATAACCAGTGCTGGGGTAGAGTAACTTTGCCAAAATAAAAAAATATTATCTAGTTACCACTACGAATAGACGAACTAGACAAATTAAATAAAAACAAACAAACGAGCATGTGCCAACAAACGGCACAATACTTTGAAGGATTCAAATATACCGTTAATTAGATTACTCTTACAAATAAACGTTTCTCACATACACTCTGTTTTCCAATAATTTACATCATTTAATTTAAGTTGATAATTTCTTTTCTTTCCTTTCCTCGGCTAACTCAGTTCGTGAACAGTAGATCAGATTTCAAATAAAAAACTGGACCACTGGGTTGCTTTAGTTAAGTCAAAAAAACATGAATAAAAGTTTTACTAAATGAAATTACTTCACTAAAAGTATGGAGAGTGAAGGATATTAAGAGGCCACTCCAGTGTTTAAGGCGTGCTATGCAACCCGGCATTAACCCTATTTACTGCAATGCTAATTTCATTATCTTACTAACAGCGAAACTAAAACAGATTTTCACAATTTTGTTTCAGAATATTAATGTCTCACTCGCTGTCATTTGAGGTGCTTTATTTGAAAACACTTCTTACACTTGGTTTAGTGACAGTTGTTACAAACATTCATAGTCGTAAAATTTTTTTATGAAAAGAAGCCTGGTATAATTACATGGTATGTATTTTCCGGAAAATGATAACGAGCCGTGAATTTACCGTGTTAAATATGCATATCAACACGTTTATATAATCTGTAATTGTTAAATTGCAATCAGGGAAACGATAATGCGAAAAAACTGAAAAAAATCTCGACATAGTGTCTTGGACATATGTCATTTTCATCCCTCGTTCGTGTAGTAGCTTGCCCCTTGGGAGGTAAGCCACATCATTAGTCTTGAATGGGTGTGCGGAGCAAAGTCAGTTTTGTAATGTCAGTGCTGTCTGGAGGCATAGTGTGAGGTCAGTTGTGGAAACGGTTGGGGAGTGAGAGATGTAAGTGTAGTAAGCCGTATCCGGTAAAGAAGAGAACGGGCTCGGGCACAGCCTGCTTCCGTGAAAACCCGTTTACTGTCTTGCTTGTGTGTTATACGTCGACATGGTGTTTTTTCATAAACCAGAAGACAGGCGCTTGTCGCAAAAAAGAAAAAAAAATTCTATACCTTTCGACTTGACGGAAGAAAAATAGAGGGGAAAATTTACGGGCTTGGCGAGAGAGAGAAATGCAGAGGTAAAATTTTGCAATAATTTGTTTTATTACAAATTACAGAACAAAATATAATTTTTAAATGCGTTGTAATGAACTACTAACTTGAAACAGTAAATACCGTGAAATTTATTTTCATTATATTTCCATTTGAATGTATCTGAGCAAATGCACTCCTTCAAATCATCTCTGTTTATTGGAGGGATATCCTTGAAAACTTTGGACTTGAAGTAACCCTGAAGTCGAAAAATCACCATTTATTCCGTCAAAATTACCAGAAAATGCAAAACGAATGACACCATTTGAGTAATAAACAAAACTCTTTAAAAGAAAACCAAAAATGTACACTTGTGTAGAAATTAATTTTGGTAAAAGAATTAATCTATTGAAATATCTAGTTTGCGTGAATGGTTTCTCCGTGTTTTCCTGCCTCATATTTTACTTTTTTTTGTAGCATTCATGCAAACTGAGAAATTCAATCTGTATGATAAACTTATTGAATTATTACAGGTTTATCATAATATATTTATGCTAATATCGCCATATGTCATTCATAGGGGCTGGGAAATTTCGCGGTGCAACGACCTTTAGACTTAACACCACAATACTCAGCAAACACCAAACATGCATGTCTGTTCAACAGCTAATACTTCAGTGAAACAGATGTACATCGCCCAGGTAACTGGGGATTTGGTACTTGTTTTCTTGCACATTTGATTTTGGCATAAAATCTAAGACGATACTCCAGAGAAACTGAGAACGATTAAAAAAAGGCGTACTCTAATGTGAATAAATTACAGATTGTCATGAAATCAATTCGTGAAATTTCCTATACCCTATTCACTCATTTCAGTATTTGTATTGCTGAAAAATTAATTTAACTAACTGAATCGGAGATAAAGATCTGCAGGTCTATATTGAGTTGATTTTAGAGTACGAAATGTTATGAGGTTTAATTTTGTATTTTTAACAACTCAATTCAGACTATTTTCTAATTGAGTACAGATATTTATAAACGAGTATAATCAACCAAATACCATTCTGTAATTTACTTTCAGAACTCTCAAAATAGGACCCAGTTTTGTCAAAGAGGCAGCTGAACAAGGTTGTTGTTTCAATCCCTCCAGTAGCCATACATATTTTCTGATTTCTTTACACATTTGGAGTGAGCATGTGTCTACATATAGGGTAATGCACTAGATATTTTCATTATTATTTTTAAAGACTAATAGGGATAAGCAACATTTGTAGCCACATACTGGTACATGAAATAGTTCTTAGTGTTCAAAGGATTTTCTTGCTGGTATCATAATATTGTATATGTGTTAACAATACAAACAAACCATATGTTCTTGGAACGGCAGCAATTTGTGTTTCCCTGACTCAAAAAAAGCATTTTAAATTTTTGCTGTCAACTTATTTTATTTAAAATATAATTTTCTCTTTCTTTGTATTATTTGATCAGATCAATCAGTTTGTTTGAAAATACGTTTTGTGTTATTCCCATACTATTATAGTGAAAACATATTTTTCAATCTGTTAATATGGAAATAACACAAGACGTATTTTTACCTGTACCACCAATCGTAAAATGTAGAAACATTTACATTGTACAAAACTGTATTTTTTATCCGTAGATAGATAAGTTTGACAAGTGCTCATTCGTTTCAAGTTCAATAAAGTATATTTTATCGTGTAAATTTTACTTGTAATTACTTTGTAATAAATAATAACTTACTTAAAAAGTTTTTTATCACAATATATTTAGAAATAAAATAACTGAATGGGTCAACACTACAAAGAATTTTAAAGGTAAACTCATATGTATATTAACTTGTATAAGAATGGTGTATCTTAAAATTTACTGAAATAGTACAGAGGTTCAATTGATCTGAGACTCTATACAAATAAAGGTGTGTTCATTTGGGTAAAGAGGCATATTCGTATGAAAGAGGCATATTCGTATGAAAAAACACAGCGTAGATATTAAGTTATAAGACTAAATTATTTATAGTAGGGTACAAACAGACGCCTACATTAGAATTTAGAGACGGAATTCCTGTGCTCGTGCTCGCTGCTAACATCACTTCAAGCGACTAAGAAGTGTGAGTTCGGCACTATTCAGATTTGGCAGTTAAAAAAGTTATGATAAATAAGAAGCTATGTCAATAAGAAGGCCTTCGGTTTCAATAAAAGATGCAATTAAAAGTTTATTTTGTTTGTGCGCGCGTAAGGAATCTCGTTCTCGCCGAAAAGGTCTACATACTTTACTTATAGTTCGAAAACAAATTTATAAAAATTAAAAATTATGCAACTAATTACCCCTTGACCGATTTTATTCAACCAATTTTAAATGTCTATCGCATAAATATTCCTACATTTGCTAGGCGAGCTCTCTTCCGCTGGCAATTGGATAACTCCGCCGCACCCCTTTCCAAACCTTTACTGCTACCTGATTGTCCCCTCAGCCACAAACCACTTAGGCCTCGCACCAAGAGTTTTTCCTTATTTCAAGACTCGGTCCTAAAAGGAACTAAGAGCCATCCTGTAACATGTATACTCTCATGACCCTGCAAAGGAATGTGGTCAGGTCTGGAATGGGGTCTTAAGGAAAAATACAACCAAATATATATATTTTCTTCTAAATTTCGGGAGAGTAGCAAACCAGTTACTGTAAGACGTTCAGCAGGCTATAAAAGGGCGGCAACTTTTTACATCTTGATCTTGTGCACAAAAGGTAAATAATTAATTACCACTGAACTGATGGCGCTCGTTATGAAATAAAACTGAAACAGCTTCCAGTAATTGTAAGCTTCAGGGTAACAACACCAATTACTATCTTGGCACTGGAAAAATAAGAGAAACAAAATAATGAAATGGTACTTTAACTTGGCAGCCTATCGCCTCGACAGTTGAAACTTATCTAATCTCCACCCGTTCCTCGCGGCTAGTTCAAAAGCCTTCGCAACCGTTATAAAAACTGTAGTTTGGGTTGGAGATTTATAAACAAAATAACGGTAAATTAAAGAAAAACGGAAATAAAAAAACTAACATACATAAAAAAATAAAACACACCAAAAAAAACATAAATAAATAATAAGTAAATAAATTGGATGGGAGTCTAGCCTACCTGGTTACGAAACCAAACTCACCTATACCTACTCTACCAGGGGCGTTTCCTAACTAGGTACCTACAATTACATCTATAAACAAAAAAAAATTAATAAAAAAAATTACAGAAAATTAATGTCCTTGTTTTTCACATGAGAAAAAAAATTAAAATACTAATTACAAAATTACAAAAATACTATTTCTGATAGCGAAATGCTACAGAACGCCCCTCTTGCTGTTAAAGATGAAATTACCGATACAAATTGAATATTAAACATCACCTTCAATCTTTACACTTAACTGCAAAATGTAAACAAATACACGTGAACACAAAAAAAACATGTTACAATATTACCAATCTTGCCAGTAACTTCATAATAATTTACATAACATTGTCCTTTTACCTGAATGAAAAAAATACATCACCCTTCTTATAGAAAAAAAATCAATTTTACAGTTTGCATTCACACATTTCTAAACATGCATTCATTACGTTACACAAATTAAATATTCTGTTGGAAGTAAATAACACATGTTATTTTGGCGTGCCTGGCTCAAGCGTCACATGGTATCTGTAGCCAATACAAGTGCGTCTTCTCCACTCCGCGCACAGCACAGCAGTTAGTAGCGTCTTTTCACTCGTGCGAGTCGGTTCGACCTCTCTCAGTTTTAGTAACCAACAATTAATTGGAATTCGTTACTGTCAGGATGTTACAGCTCTTGAAAAATCGTTGACATGCTGTACTGGATATACTGCACATTTAACATATTAAATCTCAGGTAAATGTTGCTCGTGACAACTTATTTAGCCTAATCATGATCACCAAGGTAATGTTCCAAGGACTTGGTGTATCAACAATAATACCTTCACTGTATTTATTTCATAATACACTGCTCACCTGAGTTCTAATGTTACCGTTTTCACTCGTAATTGATATCACTCAGGATAATTAATCAACCAATGGCACATTTTTATAGTTAGCTATGCAATACTGAAACATAGTCAATGTGTCCTTGTACACTATCGAAGATACACTATTTTAGCCTTCAGTTCGTTCATAATGGCACACATATTTTAGCATTTCAACCATATACTTGTACTGGCAATACTATATGTCATTGAATGTAACAAAATTTTGTTTACTTTTTAATCACAATAAAAATATATTAAATTGGATGTGGAGATAGTTCTCTACATTACATCAAGATTCATATTAGTTGGTTACCAATAATATTTACATTTGTGTCGGTACTGACATAAAATCAAATATTCCACTTTCTTGTCACGTGGCACTTTCAACATCAGGTCAGCCGGAAAATGGGTAACAACATCTAAGGGAGGTTAGGTGGGTGCATTTGTTAGCCCCATTGTCCTAAAGCAACCATGTACATCAAGATGACACAAAGAGGTTCTCTCCTAAAGAACGACCAACTATGAAGAAAAGTGACAACAATCACATCTTCATATCACGACACAACATACTAAACCAACAATACTTCATGAAGAAAAAAAACAAAGTTAAACTACAACAACTCAATATATACAACAGTGATACACAATTCTAGTGAGTGAGTGAAATAGCCTTAAAAAGAAGATTAAGTGGCTTATACCAATGAAGTCCAAATCAAAGTTCCCTTCATTGATCAATATAAATAAATACCAAACAACCCACACTTATTGGATAACCTTGGTTAAGGTAAGTCTACTAATGTAAGAGTGTTTATGCTATCTTTAAATTGTGTGCTAAGAAGTGTGTAGGCTGTTCATGGGTAAAATTTTGTGTGGTAAAGTACCATATCAATGTTAACATGCTGTAGACCTCTTTAAAACTTAAAACTGCGTTCACACACAAGGTAGCTAGGGAATATTTACAACGCACTAGCCCTCACTAATGTGATAACCCACAATATAATTGTTTGGCTGCGTATAGTTCCGAGAGATATCTACTAATATAGCTTACTTCCTTGAAGCAGGTGGACGGAATTTGTGGTCTGGTATCCTAAATACATTGTTGATTGAGTGTAATTGTATAGGCGATGACACTGTCTCGAACAGGAAAAATTACATAAACATAACCCTTTTAAATTCATCTGCTCAACACATAATATTCATAATCTGGCACGTAGCTCAGACAAATGCAACATTGCATGAAAACCTTACAACACAGGTCCCAAATCTCAACCATAAATAATGTAAGCAGCAGACACTCTGTGCCCGAATCTCGTGGGAACAATTTCACAAATCCCTACAAATCTAGCACAAGAGCGACACTCTGTGCTAGGCACAAGTTTCCTACCCACACCTCTCCACTCACTTCATTAGGCGACGTACTTACTCGCTAATGAGACACTGGATTAACTACTACCATAACATAAGCAATATTAAATTTTAACAAACTCACTTTTAATATCAATAAGGTTTACAAGGTACTGAACAAAGGCCCTCAGGCTGATCACAAAACGTCGAATGTCTGGTAACAAATCAAATGGAAATATTTCACCCAATTAACAAATACAAATAAATGGGGCTTCCGATCCCCTTGTGAACGAGACGGCACCGCATCGCCTAACGTCGCAAAGAATTGGTGAAGGTTAAAGACAAACTCTAAGAAAAGGTTCCAAATATTAATAAGACTTACCAGAAACCAATAAATGAAAGTATGGTCCCGCGACGGCCACGAAGATCTCGGTAAACTCACTCCCTAGCAGGACGGAGGAAGAGTGACACGAAACCTCTCGTGTCAGAAGGGTAAGGAATAGGAAACGAGCGGCCCGGACACATGTAAACAAAGAACAATGTGATCATATACCTCCTAAGATATCAAAGCCCCTGTAAATAATAATAAATTAATACCCTTACCAATATTTCTACACAAGATTACAAGAACATATGATTTTTTAAATTAATTCCCTTGTGAACATATTAGGAAACAATAAAACTTCAATAAGAATAAGCGTATCAATTGCATGAATTCCTTTAAAACATTATAATAAACATCTACATACTATATAGCACCTTGTTATGTATTACCACTCTCCTTACATTACATTATTCAAACACCATATACATTATAACATAGAATCCATTGTTCTCACTGCAAATTTATGTATAAAAATATTCCTCTGGAGGCACATAAAATACACACAAATTCACAAATAACATGACAAGGTACAAACAACAAAAAACGAAGAAACACACCCAGGTTACTAACAAATACAACGACAATCACAAAGAACCACATACACTACTAACCACACAACACTACTCACCACAAACACTCAACACCAAGTGACTCTACCTCCGCCCTTAAATCCACCCCAATACCCTACTAGGAGGGGCTGACGGAACTAAAAGGAAATGAGAAAAGTGTGGCCGGCCCTACCCCTGCTGGTCTTCTGTCTTCATGCTGCAGGTGTATATGACCAGAACCTATGGAACAACGTCGCTTGGTGCTCCCACATCTCTGTAACAGAACTAAAATTTCATTAGCAACTATGATTCGGCTTGGCAGCATGTTTTACATGGCTCACGTGCGCCTTCCTGACAATACGCCCCAAGCCAGGATCAGCCAAGAGCACCGTATTAGGACCCAACAACTTAACCACGTCGAATGGACCTACAAACCTAGTCATGAGCTTACTCCCACGATCGTCGGGTCGTGAAGGAAGCGCAAAGGACCTGCAAAACACGGAATGCCCGACCTCAAAATCGGACGGGTTGCGTCCAGCATTGTAACGCGCCTGCAAACATCCCCGCTAATCATAAAGACGATCCAGCACCATGGTGCTCAGACGTTCTCGTTCGCCATCTGACATGGGCGCAGCCGGGGAAGGAACCCCCCAAACATTCAGCGAAGGGTGCAGGACATCCCGACCCAACACCACACAGGCGGCACTATGACCTGTAACTCCGGACACAGCCGAGTTAAATCCAAGGTTGACTAAGTCTAAATCCTGATCCCAGAATGCTTGCTGGGAATGATAGAGGGCGGAAAAGGTACATTTCCGATTTCTATTGAATCTCTCCACCCTGTTTCCACACGGAAAATAAGGGCTAGAAGTAAAACGTGAAATTCCCCACCGGAAACACATGTTCCGGAACTCCACAGATACATAATACGGAGCATTATCAGTCACCAAATAGACTGGGGGACCAAACACCGACCACACCCTATCAGATAACACCCGCGTAATCTCCTTACTCTTCACTGACCGCAATGCCATCAGGTTCACAAAACTGGAGAACACATCCAGGATTACAAGAATGTACATGTTCCCTTTCTTGGATCACACCAAGGGACCAAATACATCACAATGTAAAACATCCCAACAATAGTTGACGGAGTCTACCGAATATAAACCAACCTTAGAATTTTGCACAGGCTTTACACGCAAACACAACTTACAACGTTGAACATAGCGACGCACATCCTTACTGACCGTGGGCCAATAAAACCGTCCACACAACTTTCTAAGCGTTCCTTGTCTACCCAGATGTCCACCAAAAGGAGAAGAGTGGTAATAAGCTAGTACTTCTGCCCTACAATGCTCGGGCACCACCAAACGCTTTACTCCCCCACGGCGTCCAATATAACAGACCATCCGAGACAACATACGGCCCCGGATCACCCTTCCGTACCGCGGCCACCAAATCACGGCAGACCGGATCCTTCAACTGAGCCTCCTGAAGTTTCTCAAAAAAGGAGGGGCTAAGGGTATACATGGCACTCAGACAACCAGGGCACACGACGTCCGACGAACCGACCTCAAAATCGACGGGATCAAACACTCTCGACAATGCATCTGCAGCTGCATTATCGCAACCCGGAACATGATGCATTACGAACTGAAATCTTGACAAACGAAATAGAGATCTTGCACCCCATTATTGCAGCTCAAATTTGATTCAGGCAAACCATGCATGCACCCTAAATGTCCGCTGGAAGAGATCCGAGAGTTATGTAAAGGACAAACGACTGACGTAGCAAATTTAAATCTTATGCATCGACCATGCACATCTACCACACCATGGGTGTGATACAAAAAATCAGTACCGAAAACCAAATTAGCAATCAAATCTTGCACTACCCAAAACCGACGTGTCCAAGAAAAACGATCAATCTTAAAGTGCAGCATGACAGATCGTGTGCACTTAACAACTCGCCCATTTGCTACACTGATTTCCAATACACTCGAATTGTCGCAACGAGGCCACTAATTCAAGTCTCGACTCAGCAAAAATTCCCAAAATTTCTCTCTTACAAAACTATGCGAGGCGCCGGAGTCTACCAAACCCGCTCTTACAACACCATACGACACACTAACGAAACTGTCCAAGCGCGTCACCGATGAATCCACCTGTCCCCTACTCTCGACGCGCAAAGAAGCGACGGTATTCAGTTTCCCGTACAATATTTCCAGATGTGTCCCTCTCTTCCGCAACGAAAACACGCTCGGCGCTCACGTTTATTGACCGGGAGTGTACATGCACGAGCTATGTACCCGCGTTGATTACAGTTCGCGCATCGCAGCATTACGAAGTCTGCACCCATCCTAAAGGAGGTACGCGGAACAGGAGCCTGCCTAGCACCATTCGAAACCTGATTAAAACCCTGTGTTGACACACTCGTGCACATTCTGTCGTCACCCAAATGCACGCTTGAGTTGCCCATAACACCCTCATGATTTAACCTCCCTACCGGAACATTCCGATAGTAATCAGCGTCCAAGGACAACTCGCGATCAATATATATCGCTAATTGCCGCAATCTTGCACACTCACGGGCAGAGGTCGTACAGATTGATGCACTCGGGCACTCAGTAATATGCGGTCAATAATACCCTGTATGATCTTACTATCTGGCCTAGTCAAATTGATCCCACGCGCGCAATTCAGTACGTCACACACATAGCTACTGGTCGACTCTTCCGGCCGCTGGTATCGGTCCACATATCACTTCTTAACAGCTGTACGAGCTGACAACCCACCGATACATGCTAACAACGACACCTTGTAAGCCTCATAACTATCAATAGCGCCAACGTCGCGAGTCAACATCACGCTCACCCCATCACCGACACGACCCGACAAACCAAGTTAAGAAAAAACCTTCTTGAAGTTCACATTGCATACCGTAATACACACCATCCACTGCAATCAGAAACTTAACTACAGCATCAGGATCACCTGCCATCAAAGTGGGTATTGCCTTTACCCTATCCATCAGCACTGTCTGACGGGCCGACACAAGCTCAAAACCTCCCATTCCAGTGTTAGTAATGGCCCGTAGTGAATTAATATACGACATAGCGCGTAAGTGTAGCAACGTAACATCTTCGCTATGTTCGAAAGTTACGCCCGCACTAGTCAAATATTCACACAACTCCAAATAGCCATACTGCAAAACAAAATCCGGCACACTCGACATGATATAATAGCGATGTTCCACAACTCCCTGGATACCGCCACAACGCAAAATAGGACACTAAACTTCGACGAATTATACAGTATGTCCCCAAGTACGTCACCTTAAGAAGTACTAAATTAGAACAAACGCAACTCGCCTTTAAGCAGAGTTGCGCAGAAAATTGTGCCAGTCTCGGTAAACTCACTCCCTAGCAGGATGGAGGAAGAGTGACCCGAAACCGCTCAGGAAGGCACGCCTGGACTCGGGAGTGAAGGGGAAAAGGGGGGAAGCACGAAGACGGCCGAACCTGGCCGAACATTCACGAAGCTGCGGCAAGCGCGTCATAGTCTGTGCGGGAGGGGATAACAAGTTAATTGGCGGGCTAACACACGGCGCACTATTCAAAGTCACAAGCCGGTTCAAAGTCTGTCCAGGAAAATCACAGTCTCATACTCGAAGCAATCCTTTAGGGCACATGGGGGTGAGCTGACCAGCTCAACTCAATAAATAAACTAATGTGTTCTTTCAAGACATTAACCAAGTAACCTCGTCTCACTAAACTGCTCTCGGAAAACTTCTCTCTGTGGACACCAAGATGACAAACTGGTCACAATACATACTGTGGACTTATATAAGGCTTTAACTGCATAATGTTAACCTTCCCACGGTTCTACCATCCCTTTCGCTCAGTTCGTAGTAGTTCTCCTTAACAACAGATGTTACGATATACGGGCCATCATAGATAAGGCACAGCTTTTTAGTGATATGGTCCCAATAGGAGCTCACATGACTGGTTTTCTTCAACACCAAATCACCTACTTTCAATTTATTTAACTTTTGTTGCCTCTTCCTAGACTCTGCTGAACTATAAAGTCTTCTTTTCACTATAGCCAGTAAATTTTCTTTAGTATTGGTCTTATCACCCTCTTCTATCATTGGTACCTTCATCAGTTTTGGGAGTAGCCACGAAATCACAGAGTCAGACTTTTCGCTGGTCGGAACCTCGTAGGAGGTAAATCCTGCACTTAGGTTGGTTCTGGCTACCACTACCAGAGTTAGATTCCCGTTGATAGCTTCCAGCTGGTTCACTGTAAGTTGGCGCTAGGGGATTTAAAGGTTCTTGCCTTCTAAAGTACCCTTCTGAAACAGGTGGGCAACTCAGCGTAAATACTGTGCTGGCTACAGATGTAGGCGGTGGTACACTTAGGTTCTGGGTTGGGAAATGCTGTACTTCAGGCTGTCCTTGGGCTCCTGACTTGTGATACCTAGTGCTATTTTCGCCCCTAATTGGTACACCTTCCTCACCATGATACTGTGTTTGCAGGCTACTTCTTGTGTTATCACTGGCATTCCACTTTCTGCCCCTCCAGTAACCTGGGTTGTAATTACCTTGACCTGACTGTGGCTCGGAAAAGCTTCTCTTTCTCCTGTGCCAATTGCTTCGGTTGTTTCTCCCTCCATTACCATAGCTGTACTGTGGTTGCACCTGTAGTAAATGTACATTAGGGTTCCTAGGTGCATTACCATTCCTTTGTGTATTCCCTAGGGTGTTGTTTTGCCAGTTATTATGTGGTGTGTTCAAGGGAGGCTGAGGGAGAGGTCTGTTTCTGTCTTGTTCTCTGGGTGGGTTGCTCCTGTACTGCCTTTCCAGTTTATCAGCTCTAATCAAATGATATCTAAATTCAGTTAAATCCTGGAACATGCTGCCAGTTAATTGTCTCTGATAGGTTAGGGGTCACTGTGAGATGATCAAGTCTACAAACTCCTCGTTAGACATTGGTACAGTAAAATGCCTGGATTTCTCATACATTTCGTTGAAATGTTCCTCTATTGTTTTGCTTTTTCTAGGGTGAAAAGTTTCTGAGGCTATCTGACTTCAAATTTGACTGTGTATCCTCAAGTTCCAGAACTCCTGTAACAATAGTTCTTTGAAATCCTTGAAGCTGTTAATGTTGTGTTTAGTTATTCCCCACCAGTAAAATGCTCGACCTGATAAGCTCACTCCTAAGCATCTCGTTTTATCTGATTCTGACAAATTAAATAATTTAGCGTACTCCTCTAATTTTTGTAGGTATGAAACCGGGTTCTCCTCCTGATTACCAGTGTATTTGGGTAGCTCCTCGGACCACTGACGAGCTGGGTGATGCATCAAAATAGGTGCATTTGATAAGGTCGGAATAGCTGAAGGGACCATGGCTGGTAAGGATCCACTACTACCATCAGACTGGTGGGCCCTGTGTGAAGTTTCTTCAGTGAGAGTTCTTAATTCCTTTAACTCATCAACTGCAGTGCTGATTTTACCTACCAGTTGGCTAATTTTATCTTCACTGTTCTTAGCTGATAGGGTAAAACAACTATCTACATGTCTACTTAGGGACTCCAACTGTACATTAACATCTGACATAACTGTTTGTTTAGACACCTCCTTTGACACTGTAGGTCGAGATTCAATTTGGTTAAGACGTGTATCCAGGTTAGTGATGTGTGTAGAAACCATATCCCTTGTAGCTTCTAATGTCTGTTGAACTTCTTCAATTTGTTGGGAGTGTACTGCCAGGGTAGATTCAGTCTCTTCTTTTAATTGACTGATCTGAGCTTCTGTCTGTAGGCTTAGGGTTTCGCCCTGTTTGCTAACCTCTTCTATTTGCTGTATGAGGTCTGTTCTTAGCTCACTAATGTTACCTAACATGTCCTCCCTTATCCTCTCCATGTTAGTACTTGTATGGGCTATATCCCTCTTCAATCCTGCCATATACTCCTTCATCTGTTGAGAAAGTTGGGCCATCACCTCTGCAAACCTATCTATAGACAAAGTAGGTGCTGGTATTCCAACGAACTCCGAAGAAACAGGCGTGGTGAGAGGATTTTCATGAGTGCTAAGTGGAGAAATAGGATGTTTCCTAACGGTATTACCAGAATTGGTTTCTTAACTTCCTATTTGAGTCGTGGCCTACACGGTGGCGTCAGAAATTTATTCTGTAATCTTCCTATGATAAAATATACATAAATATGTATTGTAGGGAGTGTATGTGTGGATAAGTGATGCAAAGTTGAAACAGTCCAATACCTTAAAAAATTTTTGATATAGTAAATATCCTTTAATAATATACTTCAATAAAGCAGCATTAGAAAATGACTTGGAGTGAGAACTGTAGGGTGCTGTAAAACTGAAAATATTTCCTCTCAAGGTACCAAAAATAGAAGATATGTCACTTATGTAATCAACCATTGTTTATCTCCACATCCTAACAAATAGTTTAATTTACTTAATGTGCCAAACATTGCTCTGGGTACTGCAGGTGGAATAAAAAAAAACACGTTAGTTAAAAGTTTGTTATTTTTAAATTGAGTGAAACGGCCAAAAATTTGAATACTTTGAAGGATTCAACTGTACCGTTAATTAGATTACTCTTACAAATATACATTCCTCACATACACTCTTGTTTTCCAATAATTTAGATAATTTAATTTAAGTTAGTAATTTCTTTTCTTTCCTTTCCTCGGCTAACTCAGTTCGTGAACGGTAGATCAGATATCAAATAAAAAACTGGACCACTGGGTTGGTTTAATTAAGTCAAAAAAACATGAATAAATGTTTTGCTAAAACAAATTACTTCACTAAAAGTATGGAGAGTGAAGGATATTAAGGAAAAATACAACCAAATATATATATTGTCTTCTAAATTTCGGGAGAGTAGCAAACCAGTTACTGTAAGATGTTCGGCAGGCTATAAAATGGCGGCGACTTTTTACATCTTGATTTTGCACACAAAAGGTAAATAATTAATTACCATTGAATTGATGGCGCTTGTTATGAAATAAAACTGAAAAAGCTTCCAGTAATTGTTAGCATCATGGTAACAACACCAATTACTATCTTGGCACTGGAAAAATAAGAGAAACAAAACAATGAAATGGTACTTTAACTTGGCAGCCTATCGCCTCGACAGTTGAAACTTATCTAATCTCCACTCGTTGCTCGCGGCTAGTTCAAAAGCCTTAGCAACCGTTTCAAAAACTGTAGTCTGGGTTGGAGATTTATAAACAAAATAACGGTAAAATAAAGAAAAAGGAAAAAAAAAACTAGCATACATAAAAAAATAAAACACACCAAAAAACATAAATAAATAATAAGTAAATAAATTGGTTGGGAGTCTAACCTACCTGGTTACAAAACTAAACTCACCTATACCTACTCTACCAGGGGCGTTTCCTAACTAGGTACCTACAATTACATCTATAAACAAAAAAAAATTAATTTAAAAAAATTACAGAAAATTAATGTCCTTGTTTCTTTCATGAGAAAAAAAAATAAAATTCTAATTACAAAATTACAAAAATACTACTTCTGATAGCGAAATGCTACAATTTCAGTGAAAATTACTTGTTTGAACATGAAGAGATCACTAACTAAAACATTTGCTGCTGGGCCACAAAGCCAATAGGCCTACATGATAAAGGATTCACTGAATGACTAAAACTACAGTGGACTGGTGTCAACAAGAACAATGTGGTGTGGTGGCAGTGTGGCCAGATGCTGATGGCTTGGCAGATACTTTTGCGGCACTACCAGCTTACGGTTTCATGTCGCAACTGAGTCTGCCTGAGATAATTACTGCATTTTAAACTGTAGATAATATGCATATTATATCATTAAACTATGATTAATATTATGTGTTATTGACTATAAAAACTAGAGATATTTTTAGAAACATTTGCATCACTATAAACATCATTCAAAAAGGTTTGCACTGAACTTTAAAATTTAATACTTAGTTTGAAAATATGCCACAGTTAAGCAGGAAATCGAATAATCAAGAGCCTACTGTATTATATAGACAATCAAAAGAAATTACAGATGTTTTCTACATTAACAACATCAGACACATTCCATTGCACTTAACCATACAGATGGTCATATGAAGCTGCCAAGGGTTACAAAGACAACTGAATAAAATTGAAGGACTTGCAGCAAGATGGAGGCAGCTCCCGTTTAGTAGATTTTTGGTAAACAGCAGAAAACTGAAAAGGGGTGATATTTAACTTTGACAGGTCCGCAATAATTTACACGAGTTCAGTTGATTAATTGGCATTTGTCCACACACAAACAGTCACAAAATGTTTGCTCATCAATTAAAACAATTAAATAAAGA
>PNEQ01048826.1:0-15087 GCA_003012365.1 Medauroidea extradentata | reverse complement strand
TCATCATATTAACATTACATAACATTTCATGCCTAATATTGTATTTTACTCGATGGTATGCTATCATAACCCCTATACATCATTATATTTATATTGCCATAATGAAAAACATGTTGACGTCATAAACATTACATCTGGGCTTCTTCTGCAGCTCTTTCAAGCTTCTAAGTTACCAATATATACCAGCATTACATGATTACATGAAAACATACATTTAACATGATATACTTACATAACCTCAATGTATGATTAAATTCATATTGACAACATAAAAAAGCGTAACAGTGTTATAAACACAGTATATTATTTAGTCTTCTTCTGTATCACTTTCATTTTCAACATCTGCTTTCAGTTCATTGTGGAACCACATTTCATTTTCACCAACATATTTACGTGCCAGTTCATTACATCGTTGTATTTTGCACCATTAAGTCCTAATGAATGTTTGTAAAGCTGTTGGGTAGGAAATGTGGATGCTGCACTGTTGGCTTTCATCATCCGTACATTAATGAAAATAGGTGTGTTCACAGAAATACTATACGAAATACAGCTGGACGAACAAATTATATCTTTGTCATACACTAAAAGGCGATATTTTGTGATCACAAATTTTTCGTCCATCGCATTACTGACACATTTCGGTGTTTTTAGAAATGACACCTTAAGAAAGCAAATTTTATAAAAATTATACACACTGCGCTGTTTACGTGTTCCACTTTTACATCGCCTACGCTGTACACTTTTTACATCAATTAGGCCTGCTAAGTACTTATCTTGTCCTCCTTGGTCTCCAATTGCGGTAAAGTTTGTTAACACATTATGTTTGTCAGTCTGGTCGAGTTTGCTGAAGCATTTGCAGTCCTTCCCTGTACTTCGAGCTGGTACAATTTCTTTCCTAGACGATACATCTTTTTGCCCCGTGGCTCTCAGCCGTTTTCGGGTGTTCCGTTTCCATTCTGAAACACGTGGTACTTTCCTTTTTCTATTATTGAGGTTAGAACCTTCCTCACTCTCTGATACATCAGATTCACTTTTCAGCATGTTAGCCACGAATGTAAAAAACACGTTATTTACTGCAGCACCTTGGACATTTATTAAAAAAACAAAACGGATGATGTATCCACGTATTCGCAATGAAGTGTAAATTTATGAAGTTTTTACCTAAGCTATATTGCATTTTATATTTTTTTGATGTGTCTAATTTTGCACCTATATTTTAAACAAGTATGAGAGATCATTCACATATCACAACAGGTAACATAACATACATCTGCAGCCACTACAGCATAACCAAAATATTTGGTAACTATAGCATGCCAAATAGTATGTAATTTGGCTGCTGTACTACTCAGTCAAAAATTAAACATATTACCTTCAAACTCATGAAAATACAGATAAACTTCATACGTTTAGTCATCTATGCATGATTTTAGCACTGAAATTAACACTTAAATACATTATATAAAGAGAGTGGCAGCTCCAGGCATGTTATCTTGAAATGGCACCACGGTTTGGTGCAAAATGGGAATAGCTCCTGGAGATACCTTCCTCTTACACCAAATTACTTTGAAATATTGTGGAGGCAGCTCCTCTGTTCACAGTATCAATGTTTGGAGGTGCCTCACTGTTGCCCCAATATTTTGACATCTTTATACTGCACTTATCTCATTTTCATAAAAATATGGAGCTGCCTCGATCTTGCTGCAAGCCCTTCAATTATATAATTTTTTTCTCTGAAGGGTGTGTGAAAATTTCTTTAAGATTATTTCAGAGAAATTTGCAAACATTTTTAAAACTAAAATATTTCTTACAGATTAAGTTGAAAAATTATGTTACAGAAAATTAACTATTTATTCTTTTGAAATTAATGAGTCTGACAATTATTTTATAAACGAAAGAACTCATTGCCATACAAATATTTTTAATTACTGTGAGGTGCACTGGCACACAGTCCACCGAATTTACATCGTAATGAAATTTCAATTTTTTTAATATAGAAATACTTCATTCATAATATTTTGTAACTAATTAACTATTCCAAGTTAATCAAATGTCAGGTGTATTAAGGATTTCTACTGCGGGATCCAACATAGTAATTGGGGATATTAGTAAAAAAATTTAAATTAAAATTTTTGTAAAAATTTTGATTTTACTTCTGTAAGTGTTTGAAAGTAACCATTTTTGGTTCAATTTTATTTTTTTAATATAATTCTTTTACTCATTTTATAGAAAATTTAATTTTAGGCATATTTTCTAAATTACTTTTCTTGCATTTTGCTATGTTATGATTTTTGAAATTTCACTTTAGCGATGAGTTAGCCACCTCTTGGATGTGATTCATCTGGCAGATAAAATTTCAGGCTCGAGGAGGCACTTAAGAGGGGCATGCAGGCATGCAGCCTGGTCAGCAAGCTCCTTGTTTGTTGCATCATGGCTGGTAGTGCAGTGTTCAACGGAACACTGGCACGGTATTGTGCGGTGGACCTATTTGTCCGTTTGGCTGCAGAATGTTTCTCCAATTAATTAAACTGATGCACATTGTTTGCTTATGTTGTGATGAAACACGAAATATTTACATTAACCACAATTTTTGGACAAAATAAATGACTTTATCATTTACTTATTGTTTTTGAGAGAATTCTGGGTTTCATTGTATAACTTCGCCACATTGAAGAGTAAATCTGAGTGCCCACCCAGGGATCCAGGCAGTCCGAGCTATTTCACAGGCGTGGAGAGAGTTCAGGCTGAGTATCAGTTGACGAGTCATGGTGGGGGAGAGTGGTGGTGCGAGGTCAGGTCCTTGCCTTTTCTAGTTTCCTTTTATTTAATCACCATTATTTTTGGGTAGTGTGGTCTATGCCATAGTCGCTAAAGTAAGCAGGAAGCAGAGGCTGCAGTAAGTATGATTTGTTTAACCCTCAGAGGACTACGTCTCAGTTTCCATTTAAAATGTATTTGCAACAGAGAACTTCGACCTTTTACTCAAACAAAGTCCATAGACAGACACACTCCAATTAATCTCTTCAAAAATTTTAGCAGTGGCCTCGTAACGAAATTTTAGTATTTGGTCTGTTTTGTCAACATATTCTGTTTTTGTTTGCGGACTGCAATTGTTGAACACCGTTTGCTGTATCATGAGAAATCAATAAACTAAACTAAGATTTAACTTGTTAATTATGAATTTTTAACACTGTTATAAATTACAAAAAGGGCTATCCAGGCTTAATAAAGTAAAATTTAGGAACAAGGTGACGCATGCCAAGCACGCACACGTGCAGCCCGTCTGTGCGCCATGTCCATGCACCCTAGTGCCCTACAGCGATGCGCCGGCACTGCATCAAAGGGATAGTGGCCAACCCAACAGTGCGCCAAGTGTTTATGTGTAATGACCTTTGAGGGGAGAGTAGCAGTGTCGTTTTGTTTTATTTGATGTTTCTGTATTTTTGTTTTGGGACAGGATTATTTCATTGTGTATTTTCCTTTATTATTTGTTGATGCATCACACTAATCTGCAACCTATCAGGCGTGCACACAACACGAACAGAGACGCACATTTATTCATTCAAAATCTAAGACTGGTATTAAGTATTTCATATAGTAACTATTGTATATTTATCTTTGAAATTGTCCTAGATTGTTTGAGTACTAAGGGGATACATGGTATTCACTTCCGGTTGCACGGAGTCCGTGTGGATACCCGTGTAAGCGGAAGTGAAGGTCAGCAGTCGACATTGAGGTGTGACGTGGTACGGACGTCCGTCAGTTGTCCCCTGGTTGTGGAGTAGCAGCAGCAGACGCACCACACAGATTAGCGGCTGCCTGTAACAGGGACAGTTTGAATCCAACACCACCCATCCCTTGTCCCCTGGTAGAACAATGGTCGCTGCATAACACAGTTTTTTGGCGCCCGCACAACAAGGACCAGAGGGAACCCAAGTATCTTGGAAGGCCCTAGGACCTTCACAACAACCAGGGGCAGTGCCAGGACAGTAGCGGTGAGAAAGAGGAATGATCATACCTAGGCCACTTAAAAATATATATAATGAAGATCAGAGAATGGAAGATCTTCTAAAGGTAATGTAAGAAACTGAAGACAGGCAGTAGAAACCAACATAAGGTTAGTGGTTACAAGTGCAGGTAGGTAGCAGGGGTAAGCCTATCAAAATTGTGGACCACCTTATTACTATTTTTTTCTGCAATTTCACATTATATATTAAAGAAAAAGGAAAGTTATGAGGATAAACATTTTGGTTTATTCTAATTAATAGATAAATAAATGCTAGGCTAATAAATAGCACATCTCAGTGATTTGTTTAGGTTATGACACCAGTAGTGACTAGATCCAAAAGCATTGGGCATAGCACCATTTTTAGAAAAAGCTAGTGAAAGTGTAACTGGAGACAGAAGTGAAAACTTAATGAGTAGTGTAGATGGTGTTGTTAAGGAAAATATAATTAGTAACCAAACCACCTCAGAGGTAGGCAGTGAAATAGGTTCCCTCAGTTCTTGAAGAAGAAAAATGTCTAGTAGATATAATAAAACAATTATTAGAGGCACAGAGTAGAAGACTGATTACAGAATTTAAAAGGGAAATTAAGGAGCCAAGGGAGGAGTTGAAAAGTGAGTTAAGTACAATGAGAACAGAACAGTTTGAATGTGAGGTACAGAAGATGACTGAAGAGCAGGAAGATAAAGGTGAGGAGAGGCCTAATACTTTTCAAATTACTGAAATTGTGTCTCAAATTTTTTCCCAGGAAAATGAATGTGAAGGTTATAAAGTAGGCCTAATTAAGGAAGGTGACTTTGAAAGTAGTGTGAGAAGAGTAAGAAAAGATAACATTATTAGCAACTGGAGGGTCAAATTGCAGATAGATAAAATGAATAGAGCATTTTGAGGGCCAGATAAAATTGTGACAAAATGCTGACGGTAAGAGATGTACCATAGGAGGGGAGGGGTTTCAAGAATGGCACCTCAGAAAAGTACAGTTTAATGGCCAAAGTGGGGGATGCGAAGTTTATTGTTGGAAGTATGTTAGTGAAAGGGCAGATGGAAGGCAGTAGTGTAGAAAAGTGTTGGTAAATGTGGGTACATGTGTGAACAAGAGGAAAGGTGAAGACCAAGAGTAATGTTAAAATTAGTGGTACCATGTGTAACTCTGAGCATGATAGTTGTTGTAACTTGCTTATTTGTATACTGTTTTTGATTGCTGTGGAAATGGGAATATGTGTTAATTACAAATTATATAACATAGAATGAAGCAGTAACATTGAGTGACATGGAATATTTGTGACTTTACAGCTGAATTTGCTGCAGTCTCTCTATTTATATACAGTAACTGCTCAATTTGTAGCAACAGGCCAGTACACATAAGAATTTGTTCATTGAATTTATTTGAGTATTGAAATAATTTTATTGTGTTAAAATGCTTGGTACCTTCGTATTTTTCGTTGTTTACCTTTGAGTAGCTGTTTATGGCTGTAGCTTGGTTAAAAAGGAAGTGCTATAATAGGAAGAGGAATACGTAGAGTGTTATGATGGAAGGAAGAAGTTGTCGTGTAAGTGTTGTATGGTGCAATATTATTTATTTAGGGCATTCTTGTCATTGTCCTAAAGAGGTGTGCTCAGTGTATAAACGAGTAGTAAATTTATGCTAAATGTTATTAAGACAACCAAGTATCTTGTCTGTGATTGATTGTAAGGAATGGTTATAGATTTGAAATGTTTAAAATTGGTCAAGTACCAAATTAAGGGTGTATTTTTTTAAAGGTGTGCTGCAATAAGTTTATGAATCTAACTAAAATTATATTTTCAATTTAAGTTTACCTGAACTATCTAATGATATAATATGTTTTCAAGTAAAGATTTCATGCTCAGGGTGAGCTAAGATACATATATACACGATAATTTTTTTTTTGTAAATCTGATATTGTTCTAAATTTTATGATTTTTTTGACTGGTTACTGTAGCAGCAATTTGGTCTGCAGGTGTTTATAGGTTATGGTAGCAAACACGTGATTTGCTGTAGTTTGTGCTGTTATGTATTGGTGTATATGTAAGAATTATTTGGAAAAAAACTATTGTACTTTGTATTAAAAATATTTTACTGTAACATGATTGTGCCGAAGTTTACAAACTTGTTGTTGAGTAACTGTACTTAACACTTATGGTTTCTCCCTCAATAAAAGCCATTGCATGTTCAGTGGGGGTTGTGACATGTGAAGTTAGCTCATGTAGTCATGCCGCAAGTAGTTGTGTGTCATGTAATGCTGCTAGGCGCAACATTGTTCTGGTCCAATAACACATGCTATAATTTTATAGTCCGTGCAAAGAAGAGTAATTGGTCGGTAGTGTGATACTGAAGAAGTATTATTCGACTTTGAAATTAAAACTATGATTCTTTGTTGTTGGGAAGGACTAAGTTTGCCACTGGTAAAATCCTCACACACCATGTTGCAAAAGTCTTGCCCTATTATGTCCCAGAAAGAATAATAAAATTCATAGGTAATGCCATCTATCCCTGGGGATTTTTGGTTAGGTATTGTTTTAATTTGGCTATATATCTCAGCATCTGTAGGAGGTTGTAATAAATGTTCGTACTGTTCTGTAGTTAAAGAATGCTCACCAATTAGCTCCACACTCTCCACAATTAGCTCCACATGCTCCACAATTTGCTCCACACACTCCACAATTAGCTCTACATGATCCACAATTAGCTCCACATACTCCTCAATTAGCACAGCAGGCATCGCAATTTGTTGGTGGTAATATATGTATTGACAAACAAGAAGTTAGTTTGCTCATACATATTACTTCCGAGGATAAAGCAATCTCTCAATGAAGTAATCTCTCTCGAATGTAGACATGGCACCTTGCTTCCCAATACTGTGTGTTGCATCATAGCAGAGCCATCTAATTGTGGTAAGACATGCGTGCTCTTAAGCTTGCTGGAGGAGCCTAATGGTGTTTGTTTCGAGAATGTATACCTATACTCGAAATCATTACATCAACCAAATAATCAGTACTTGGAAAAATTCTAAGTTAAGTGGATGGACTCTGGTATTTTCCATTCAGCGACAACGAAGCTGTAGTGCTACCATGTGATGCTCTACCAAACTCTGGGCTTGTGTTCGACGATGTAGCTTGCGAGAAACAGGTTCATATCCAGGAATACTTCTGCATGGGAAGACATATGTTAGTAGATTCCTTTTACCTTTGCCAGACTTATTCACTTATAACAAGACAGTTATTGAGAGATAATGCCAGCATGCTGGTTTTATTTCATGTGGGTGACTTGAGCTTGAGACATGTTTACTCTGATCACGTTAATACAGATATGACTTTTGATAAATTCAGTGTTGTGTGCATTTTGTTGTGTTGGATTGGTGAAATAAAGTACTTTTAATTAGTTAAAACTATTTACTGCGTGTATTTTGCATAACAACAAGTACGCCATGATATAACAAACTACTGAAAACCAAAGAAAACAACACTAGGCCTATAAACAGAATATCCAACTGCTGCTAGATTATATTCCAAAATTCCCCCCCCCCCCCCATAATCTAGCAGCATATGAATAAGCAAAAAAAATACAATACACAAAAAAAAACTATGTCTTCTGTTCAAGTCCCAGTTCCTGCACACAGTAGATATGATGTGGTCTGTGAAGTGCCTTGGTTAGTAGATCTGCTGTCATTTCATTTCTTGGTAAATAAACTACTTCTATTCTTCCTGCTTCTGCTGCTTCCCTGATGAAATGATGCCTTACATCAATGTGCTTTGTCTGATTATGATACACAGGATTAAGGCAAAATTTCTGTGCAGACTGGTTGTCATTAAATATTTTCACACACTTGGTTTTTCCACAAATATCACCCATAAGATTTTGCATGTAGATTGCTTCTTTCGTAGCATCAGACAGGGCCATGTACTCTGCCTCGGTGCTGGAGAGTGCCACAGATCGCTGCTTCTTGCTTTCCCATGACACGGCTACGTTCAACAGTTTGAACACGAAACCTGTGTATGATTTCCTGTCATTCACATCTCCGGCCCAGTCAGCATCAGCAAATCCTGTCAATTCTTGGGGGTCTTTGGAGTACTTCAAGCAGTAGTCACTGGTTCCCTTCAAATAACTTACTACTCTTTTGGCACATTTCCAATGCTCTTGAGTATGACAGTGATTAAATTGACTCAGGTAACTAACTGCATGGGAGATGTCCGGTCTTGTGCAAACTGCTAGGTACATCAGGGAACCTGTCAGTCTTTGAAATGGCACTGTTTGCTCTTCATTCTCGTTGACGTCTTTCACTAGCTTCAGATCCATCTCTATTGGCTTCCCTGCAGGGTTGCAGTTACTCATTCCGAATTTCTGTAAGATCTCCTTGATGTAGTGTTCCTGATCCATCTTGATGGTCCCTTTACTTCTGTCCCTAGATATGTTGATCCCCAAGCAGTGCTTCATCTCACCCAAGTCCTTCATTTTAAAGTTTGACATTAGCTTTGCTTTAAGATCACACATCTCAGATTTGTCTGATGACAACACAATAAAATCGTCCACATACAAGGGTACGATTAGAAAACTCCCGCCGGGCGCTTTAAAATATATGCATGGTTCATGCTGGCTCTGCTTCAAACCCAAGTTAAGTAGCACTTCGTTAATTTTTCTGTTCCAAGTTCTGGCTGCCTGTTTGAGTCCATACACCGCCTTCTTTAAAAGGCAGACTTTATTTTTGTTTCCTGGGGAGACAAAATATTCGGGTTGTGACATGTACACTTCCTCCTCAAGTTCCCCATTCAGGAATGCAGTGGATACGTCCAGATGGTTAATCTCTAGGTCATATTGTGCTGCTAGCCCCAGCAACATCCTAATTGTAGCGTGTCTCACGACTGGTGCGAACGTTTCTTCATAGTCCACTCCGTGTTGCTGGTTATATCCCTTCGCCACAAGGCGTGCTTAAAATCTATCTGTTTTTCCATCCAACTCCTTTTTGACCTTGAACACCCATTTTCAGCCAATCACCTTCTGGTTTTCAGGTCTGTCCACTAACTCCCAAGCTTCGTTTTCAATTAAAGAATTGTACTCATCATTCATTGCCCCCTTCCATTGCTCCCTGAGGTTCCCTTTCATTGCCTCCTCTGCGGTTTTGGGTTCATCGATGTTTTCCGTTCCACTTAACATTACATGATCGGGATACAGTTTTGTCTTTCTTTCCCTTGTAGGATATCTTAATTCCACTGGCTGCTCAAGCTGGTATTGCAATTGTTCGGATACGTTGGGAAAATCTTCACTATTATCTTGACCCTCTCATCCTAAGAAATTACTGTCAGAATCACTTAGATCTGGTTTGTTTCCATGTTCGTCAACCTCGTCTCCTTCTGCAGCATGTTCGTCAGTGTCATCCGTTTCCATAGTGGGTTTGCCTTTGTATTCTGTGCTCACAGATGTATCACTGCAATTTTGGTGTTCGTATTCTGTATTCCTACTTCCATAGTAAAGGCATTCTTCTAAAAGTTCGACATCTCTTGCCTTTATTGACTGCAATGGCCTTTCGGGGTCCAGAAGACGGTACCCTTTCGTTGATTCACAGTACCCAATAAACATTAGTTTCTCGCTTTTGGGGTCCCATTTTGATTGCTTTTCCTTCGGAACATGCATGTAGGCTTTACACCCAATTACTCGGAGATGACTTAGGTCTATTTTCTTGCCTGTCCATACTTCTTCAGGGTTGGCCCCAGTTACTGAGGCATGTGGTGACCGGTTCTTAAGGTACACCGCTGTGTTACATGCTTCTGCCCATAATTGCTTTGGGCACCGGGCATCCTGCATCATGCTTCGTGCCTTTTCACACATGGACCTGTTTGTTCGCTCAGCCACGCCATTCTGCTCTGGGGTGTACAGGACGGAGGTCTGATGTTTGATCCCATTTTCTTTTAAGTACTGAACTAGATTTCTGTTTACGTACTCTTTTCCATTATCAGTTCTTAACACCTTGATTTTGAGTCCAGTTTAATTTGTACTTGTGTCTTGAATTCAATGAACCTATCTTTGACTTCACTTTTGTGCTTCAGAAAAAAAAAGGCAAATATTTTTCTTGAAAAGTCATCGACGAAGATCAGCATGTACTTAGCTCCACCATAAGACTGCTCACTCATTGGTCCACAGATGTCGCTGTGTATTATTTCAAGTTTTTGAGAAGTTCTCCTACCTAAAGAGCCATGGAATATTTTTCTGCATTGTTTACCTTCAATGCAAGGTATACATGCCCTATCTTCTCTGTCAGTGAAAATGATTCCAGTTGCCAGCCCAAGTTTCAGGTCTTACATGCCCTTTCTGTTGAGGTGACCTAATCTACGATGCCACATATTATGTGTGTTGCATGTTATTCTCATTGCATTGTTGTCAATGTGCCCATTTTCCTTGGACGCATCATCCACTTTGGGCATAGAGCACATTGTTGCAATGGCTGGGACACACTCATTTAACCTATACAGTCCTCCTATATATAATGCACTTAATTCGACGTTTCCTTGAATTCTGCAGTCATTTTCATGAAATACTTCACACCCTTTGTTGGAGAAAACTAATACCAATCCCTTTTCCACCATCTTCAACACAGATAACAGGTTGGTTGACAAGTCTGGTACATACATGGTATCTCACACAATTTTTTAGGTGTTTTTCACATTAATGGTTGCATTACCAACTCCAACCACCCTTACATTTTTATTATTTGCTACTGAGATCTCCATGTTGTCACTTGCCTGTTAGTCATGTGGGCTGTTGCACCAGAGTCCACATACCAGGCATCTTCTGTTGTAGTCACCCCTAAAGCTGTGATCTTGATGTTGATGTACCGTCATTTATGTCGCTTCTCGTGAGGTTAGCTCGGTCTGGACAATTTGGCTTTATGTGTCCGAACTTGTTACACCCACAACATTGGATTTTACCCCTAGCACTTCTTGCAGCACTGTTATTCCTTTTGAATACAAAGGCTGCATCCCCACATGCACCTGAACTGCTTCTTCTGAGGTCTTCCTGCAAGAGTTTCATGCGCACTAATTCTGATGTAACACTGATGCCAGAATTTTCTAATGCCATCCTCAACGGCCTAAATTCCTCTGGGAGTCCACGAAGCATCACAACTGCAATTAATTCATCATCCAACCCCTTGCCCGTATCTTGCAGTTTCTGGGCCGTGCCCATAATAGCGGTAATGTAGTCCTGCATGCTGCTGTGATTTTCTAATCTTTGATCCAGAAGATGGTCTATTAATCCAATGCGCCGCTCCAATCCCTTGTCTTCAAACACTTTGGAAAGTTCACTCCATGCATCCTTAGCTTTTTCCGTATTCCTGACGTATGGGTACAGATGTGGTTCAACATGTAAACAAATCAAGGATAATGCTTCCATGTCTTTATCCTCGCTTGGAGATTTTCCTTTCCATAGGCTGCACCAGTTGTGTAATCCCACAATTTCTCCCGCATTAAAAGCATCTTCATAGCAAATTTCCAATCGTTGTAGTTGTCCATGCCCTTCAATTTATTGATGGCTGAGCCGCCGAAAACCCGATTATGAGAATTTTGGTTGTTCATCTTCAGGAAAAAACAGATAACGAGGAACAAAAATATTTAAATGGAAGAAACCGATATTTTACCGGACTAAAATATACGGGCCCATATATTTAATGGACTTTTCTGCCGTGATGATTAGCACTTAACCACGATGTGAAACATGGCTACTTATCTCGGCGATTTACGCACACGCAACTTCACCATACTTTTGCCACGTTAATAAAAACGTTTCCAACGTCCTGGGCCCATAACCTGTTGGATTGGTGAAATAAAGTACTTTTAATTAGTTAAAACTATTTACTGCGTGTATTTTGCTTCACAACAAGTACGCCATGATACAACAAACTACTGAAAACCAAAGAAAACAACACTAGGCCTATAAAAAGAATAGCCAACTGCTGCTAGATTATATTCCAACATGTTGGAGTGATCCTTAGGGATTTCTTGTAATAGCAAAAGACTTTCCCTTACTTAAAAGTAGTTATCGACGTGGATTCGATCAGTTCATAAACCTCCATCAGTGAGCAATGAGCTCCATGATTTCAAAGTTTGGCAGCAATGATTTGAAATGTAAAATGGAAAGATGTTTCATACCTACCTATGATGGGAACTGTAGTGCCGAAGGAAAAAGACTAAAAAATATTGGAAGTCAGAGAGAAAATGGGGATGCTGTGAACAAGGCGCATATTTACACACTTTGTGGTGACTTGGTTAGTTTAATACAAAATGTGGTGGATAGAACAATTAATGATACTGCAAGTGAGAAAAATGACATGAATGTTAAGCTCCGGCTTGTCCCCATTGGTATGGAGACATTGCTGGACTGGAAGCTTAATACAATAGAAGGACTGATAAATGAAACTTGTAGCAAAGACAAAATCCTGGATGAGGTAATGCAGCACCTTGCTAAACTTGCAGTATCGATAAAAATATTTCAAACATGCTAACATCTGCTTCTAACCAGCCTTAAGCTATATTTTTGGATGGGAATAATAATAAGCCAAGCTCTAGGTCACCACCTAAGAAAATCAGCACATAAATATCCACATAGCACAGGATATCCTAGGGATAGCCTATATTTGTCCCATATGTCCTAAATATGTCCTGGACATCCGATGGATATCCCTAGGTAATTCTAGTGGAAATTAATATTTTTTATATGATTCATGACAAATACAAAGTATGGATGTATGGATTCCTGTAACGAAAGTTTTAAATACCCAAAACAGTTCAAAAATTTTGAATTTGTTTTTGGCAAATCCCCTGAGTATATCCAAAGGATATCCCAAAATTATTTCCCCTGGATATCCCTTAAGTACATCCACAGGTTTCCATAAAGTACATCCACTGGATATCCCTACCAGACATCCAGTGAATATCCCTAATGTATATCTAGTGAATATCCTGAATATGTTATTTGTAAGAAATTTTAATATTTTCCCCCCTTGGATACTGATGGAACTATGACAATAATATTTGCTATTTTTCAGAATCTCCTACTAGCCGATTTTAGGAATTAAGATGTAAGCAAGATACCATTTAATGGCGGTGGAATTTTTAGTGAAGTAAAATGTGGTTCCAGAAGTCATATTTTCATGTGCTAATGTACAAAAATAAAACAGCATAAGTAACTAGGACATGAGTTATTATAGTAACACAACACTTTTACATAAAAATTTTACGTTTAAAATCGCTAGTTTTTTTTTCAGTTAATACAATAGTTAAAAAAACTGTTTTACTTTCTTTAATTTTTCATATATGACAGCAATTTAGTGGATTTTATGTGAAAATTCAGCTGATTTCCACATCTGTAGTTTGCAACACTATGGCTGCCACATCACTCACGCAAGTACTGCCACTAATAACACTTAATTAATTTTTTCTTCTGGTGGAGTACTGTTTTAAATCACATGCATCGGTTGTCTGATTACATTTGTTAGCATTTTGAGCTGTACGGGTAAGTACACACAATATTCATTTTACTGTAGGCCTAATAATAATTTTCAAGTATTTTGTCCATATTAATATATTTAGCACCAAAAAGTATGGAGGGGAAAAAAAGAGATCACTGCCAGGTTAGACCTCTCTGCTTATTTCTGTTGTGTTTTTGGCTCCCTAATACTTCCAGAGGTATCAACCACGCAGCATGAAATTCTATTTGAAATAATGTGGCGTGCATTGGCCATGTTTGTTTACATCGTTAGCTGCAAGAGTGTGCTAGTATTGCAATCTCGTCGTTGGTGGAAGTAAAAGTATTGGTAAAGGCGATGCCGTATATTAACCCGTCAGTGGTCGCTATATGAGCATTTCCCTCACACTTTTTTAAAAAATGATACAATTTGTAGCTAAAACGTTTCCTGAGCTTGGTTTTCATTCTAGTCGAGTTTTTGACCTTCTGTCACACAATGGTACAGGATTTAGAAGTACGAAGTGTTTGCATGCCATATGACTGTCATCTTGTTAACCCCCTACGCTACCTGTGAGGGATTCCCTCATCGCGCGACCAATGGTGTTTGGGTTTTTCCCACACCTGGTAAATTACTCCAAAGGGATTATCTCCTTGGGTGACTGGCAACACTGGGTTTTCCCTATTTTTCTTAGAATAACTATGCATTGGAGTAACTAGTAGAGACCATGTACACAAACATTCTTGCCATTACTGTTGAGAATGGTGTTCAGTGTACTGGTAATATAGATTATATCAGCCCTGAGGTATTCTTCTTTGCTATAATATTGACATAAGTTCTACATACACTGCTCAGCATCCAATAGCTAATTGTTGAAACTTAACTGTAACTGTACATGAAATTGTAAAGTAAGTGATACAATTAACTGCACCCACTGAATTTTTAGGATTCTACACTGTAAACATTTTGTTGCAAAATTTCTTAACGCTACTAAAAATTTTTTTTACCTAGAAAAGATCGGGAGTAAGTCCATTTGTTAGTCCAGACCCTAATTGACGTCTCAATATTGAGCGACAGTGAAATCAATTCAGCTTTTACTCAATAAAAGTAAGTTTTGAAATTATATCCCATTGACTTTGACCACCTCAAAAACATATTAGTTATTTTATTTCTTTATATATATATATATATTTTTTTTTTTAATCCAAATAACATTTTCTAAGTTTTGCTGCCTCATTGTGCTGACGGTTGATCATTTCACTATTGGTTTTCAAACATATAATTTTTAAAAATGTTACCAATTATTATTAGAAGGATACAACACTGATGTATGGTAAAATTACTTACTGTCACATTGGTGAAAAATTTTTCTAAATAGACCTGAGTTGCTTAGAAATTTTACACAAAAATATACAGTAGGGGAGAGTCACATAAGAGTGCGCATCCCCTAAGAGTGCGCAGTGGCATTTTCTGGCAGTTGGCAACACTTAAAAAGCTACGTATGAACTTAGTTGGTGCGTCTATGTGAGGCAAGCGTATGGTGGAAAACTAGAACTAATTCAAGAGTTTTTGTAGATTTGAGAGGTAAGTCATTGATTTTTGTTACTTTGT
>PNEQ01048825.1:0-25084 GCA_003012365.1 Medauroidea extradentata | reverse complement strand
GTTTGGAGAAGGACTGAGAGGGGTAAACAAACAATGCTTGTGAGAACGGTACGGGAGTGGAATGGCCTGCGGGAGGAGTTGGTGACCGTGAAGGGGGCTGGGAGGTTAAGAAGAGGTCTGGAGGGTTTGTAGTGTAGGGATAGAGCAGAGTTCACTCGCCACCGGGCGGTAGCCCAATTGCGAGGTTAAACATTATTATAAAAAAGTATTACCAAACTGATTTTAAGCTGATCTGGGCAATGGGCCTACCCATGTTTGTTTATTACGTACGCTTTATGTTCATATATTATTTCCGTGTAGGTTGTGAGAGTGCAAATTTTTTCTATGTAGTCTACCTAAAATATTTTTATGTTTTTTTTTTTGTATTGTGTGTGGTACGACTATGATAACACTGATATTATATTTGTACAACAAAAGGTAAGTTTTTTTGGATAGTCTACAACTTGAAACTAAAAACATACTGCTTTATGATCTGATAGTGCAGAACCAAATTGAAAGCAACAAGAAAAATAGTATTATGGCCTAGTCCTTTAGTTTTGCAGTGGTTTAGAAAATATTTTTTGAAACACGAATTAATACATATATCAAAAATTCATTCTCAAAGCTTTATCAGTTGTATGCCATAGTTTGTATATGACTTTTTCTGTTGAAATACACCAAACGGATTTTTAGACTTTTGCCCCTGAAATATCATATATTTTGTTGTCAAAATTAGCCAAAATTAAGCAAAATAATTTTTTGCTAGCAAACGGTACATTATTTAAAAAAAAAACGCTCTGGCAAAATTGTGTATCGTATAACTGTACACATTCTCAAAAATTTTAAAAGCATTTGGTTAAAACATATTCAAGTTATTTGCAATTGTTTGAAATAAATGAAAGATCATGGCCTTAATGCTTGCACGTGTATTTTATTTTACTTAAAATATATATGCTTGCGCTATCATGTTATGTTCGTGCAACTTCAGTTCGTTTTTACAAATAAAGCTACTATTATTTTAACTTTTTAGGAGTTTTAGGAATAAAAACCAGAAGTAAACAGCCTACTGTGATCTTTAAACGATTCTTGCATTGGGTTCGTATTATAAACATAAGTTTTTTTTGGACATACGCCATTGCGGGCTATGTCCAAAAAACTGCTATGTTTAAAACAGCCTACTATACAAGTTACCCGTACGTGTTTATTTATATTTGGTAGTCCCCTTAAATGTTGCAACAATTTTGAGCATACCTAGGTAACAAATTATCTTAAATCTTTAATGATTGTATTAGCTTACCATCTGTAGAGTAGGCTATTCATTACTGTATGAAGTAATATTCCATTAACGTTACCATTACATAGTTATGTATGATTAGCAAGAAGTATGAATGTTGTTGTATTCCTAATGGAATCCTACAACTTTGGTAGTAAGCAGTTCATTTCATAATGTACTGGTATGTCTAATCATAGTAATCATGAATTAATTGTTATAGACCCTAGTAAGAATAATGTGCAGCCAGTATTGAAAACAAATTGCTTGTCCGAGATCCAAAAAACTGCTAAAAAGAAATAAAAACATTTTACATTTTATTGCACCTATACCTTAATAATTGTTGACATGTTTCGATTGTCAGCGGGAAAGCACGTGGTGGCGAAAGGATATATAATGTGTTTGTCTACGTAGTCGTACTTTCTTATGATCTGTCAAAAATGGCAACGGTATGCACTTAATTGGTCCGAGCTGTATGTGGCTGAACTTCGTTAATTGAAGCATGCATCTGGGATGTCTTACAGACATGGATGGTGACCATATAGCACCTCGTCAACTTATCCGTGTGCTATTTAGTGTGCCTGCAATGTGCACTAGAGGTAAGCTGTTGTTGGTGTTGATAGTACCGCAAACCATGACCCAGTTTGACAGTATCTGGGGTGCTCTGCAACGGCGTAGAAATCCGCAAGAGGGCCTCGGTCACCGCTGGGCTCGCATTGGTAAGGCAAAACGGAATTATTCGCCAAATATTAGAATGTTACACTCCGCGCCCCACACAGCTGCAGTGCGATATCACTCCAAGCGTTCGTTGCTGACGAAGACGTTATATAAGAGCTAGACTGTTACACTTTTCTTTTGTTACATGGCCGAATGCTGACATATTGAAGACGAAGATAGGAATTGTGTACTTTAGCGGGGGTGGGGTAACAATTTTTTTTTTCAACAACATAACTCTTGTATACGACATCGCATGTTATGGGCTGCAATATGTCGCCGTTCGATTTGTTAATGCATAGAGATAAAACCGTCAGCGGTGAGCGAGAAACAGGCGACCTTAGTACCAGCCTACCTCCAAGCGTCCATCGCGTTTGTTGTGTTTAGATTACACAACGTTGAAAATGTTAGTACAGTTATATTTAAACAGGAAGTTATCATCAACATGACTAGCGATTTATTAACTTTTTCCCCTCCATGTTTGTTACAGGAAATGTACACAAAATTGACGCGAATCCGGTGAATTTTGTTAAATTCGTTATTAATTATTCGTTGACAATACAGAACAACTAAATTAAACAGGAGGGAGGACAGAGAGAATACTATGTTGCCTTGGATATAGTCGATTTACCATTTCATTCTTGTATCCTTCTAATCCTTTTAGATGCGGCTCTGGCTTACTGAAACACCTCCTCTCCCCCGCCCCTCTAATAAGCTTTGACACGACAGTATTCTTATTGAAGTTAACATACGTAGGCTGCGCAGGTGTTTGCTACGTTGGCCTGTGTAAACAACAATTCAGACAAAGAAGGAATTGGTTCAAATAGCATAACCATGGAAATTTACAACGCAGCGGCAGTCTATACGGAATTCACATTTGGCTTATTATGCTAATTCATATACAGAAATAATTTTCTTTTTAAAGTTTCTCTTAAAAACATCGATTCGCGAAGTCCGTGCAGGAGCGAGGGCCCTGGTGAGGCCTTTTTTTTATCTAACTGCTGGGCCACCACTGATGACAATTCAGTGTGCTTGCCTGTCCCTGATCTTTGCAAAGCCAATACACGTGGAGGTTATCTAGTTTATTTTCTTGCACCTGGTTTTTACGCTCAGTAGACATCGGTATTTCCAGTAGGGAACGAATACTTAACCCCAGACGTGTGTTAATTGGTTTATATCGACGCTTGTTCATACATTGTTACAATCCGTTAAAAACTTAACACGTTTCGCATGTGTCAACAAAGTATGTATTCACGTTTGCCTCTGGAAGGATCTGGTTTGTGTGCAACTCACAATTTTGCATTTCTCTCAACGTTATTTTAATTTAGCATGTTAGCGCTCAGGAACTATTCCTGATAGGAAATCCTGTGTCTCGCTTAAACTTAGTTATATATATATATATATATATATGTATATATATATATATATATATATATATATAACCTCACAAGTGGTAAACTTGCAACTTAGAATCGACATAGTTGTACATACAGAATGTTAGGAAACTCAATGAGCCATACATATCTTCTTTTGACCTATTGTAATATAAAATATGGTATATCAGACAAATTATTTTTGTATACTTTTAATGTGGACAAAGTTATTGCGTACTGCGCCTGGAGAACAATGCGTTGCGGCCACGAGTGTATGGTGGTTTGCATAGCATTAGGCGCACGACATAAGGGCGCTGGTGCAGGGCCGTCTTCCTCATACGGCATTTTCCCCGCTATTATCATTGCTAAGGCTTATCAATATTTTTGACATTGTATGCTCCGAATTTTAGCCTACTACACCTTTTTACATTGCTGAACAATAAATTTCTTCCATATTATCTTAAATTTGTTGGAACATAGGAATGATTGTGTTATTTTTTACCTTCCAAGAAATGTAAGATAATATGGAAATAATTTACTGTCTGATAACGTAAAAATATGTAGTAGGCTATCATTTAGAGCACGAAATGTCTACATATGTTAGTACGCCTTTAGGAATGCTTGTAGTGATATTGTAAATTCAAGATGACATTGCACCATTGCCCATAGTGTGTCCACGTCCGTGCGATGCTCGCTATTAAAAGGTATTGACATTAGGAAGTTCGTAGATAGGCCTACGTGCAGTTTTGCTGGTTACGAGCACTCTGCGCCGAAAAATTCGTAATTTTATAACCGTACCAAACATTGCACAACTCTTACACATTATATTAATAGTAACTTCCCACAAATAAAGTATTTTTTGGTTCCATAGTTTTCGTACAAGGACATGCCAAAGTAGCGGTTTGACTATTTTCGCTACTTACCCAACGTAAAAACTATTCAAACGATACGAATGAAATAATTTTGAGTGAAAGTAAATGTATTGAGCTACAGAATGACACTTTGATTATTTCAAAAAATAAAAAATAAATAAATAAAAATGCAAATACTCAAAGATACGAAAACATTTAGGTACGTTCAAGAATTTTTTTAATACAAACAATTGACTAACATCGTGGTGAATTGTTGATTTGTAATGGCGTTTTTGTTACACATTTAAACTGTAGTTTCGAAATGGCTGATTAAGAAATTATGTTAGTAAAAATAGTGAAATAAACTGATTTAGTATGTTACCATATATATATATATATTATATATATATATATATATATATATACATATATATATATATTTCATTTTTATCTGTAAATATTGATAAAACAATATACTCACTAGTGGAAAACTTTGCAATTTATTGAACCAGTTAACATTTAGTTGATTCTAAATTAGAGAGTAGTGGGGGAAATATTTTCCTCATTATACTTTGGGTGCAAAATTACGGCATTATTTAGCGGAAGCCTCTTACGTGGCTCAGAAATATCACTTCATGGAAAGTGGAAACTACCCAGATTAGTTGCGCACGTACATGCGCACCAACAATGAATATGTCGTCAAAGATAGCTAACGCTCGATAATCCGCCGTGTGTATATCTGTTTGCGTATAAATTATGAAGTTTGCGGAACGTGCAAGTGTGCCAAATACTTTGCTCATACAGTACTGTATAAATAACATAATACACTCCTAATAACTCAAATACATATAACACCAACCGAGCGAGGTTGCGCATTCGGGAGGATCCGGGTTTGATTACCAGTCCAGCCATTATGAATTTGGTCTTACTTGGTTTTTCGAAATCATTCCAGACGAATACTTGGGTGGTACCTTAATTTAGGTCTTGGCCTCATCAATTTCTGATTCTTCTGATACCTTAAATCGCAACTTTAAATTGCTTGACATATCATATTTATGGAAGTTTCACTCCCTTATGTATGTATTTATTCGTAGTGTATTTTTCGTTCATGAAGGTAGGGTCTTTTCCCATTAGTATAAGGGAATATCAAATCACATTAAATACCCTAGATTTTCATGTCGGTATAATTAATTTCCCTTACATTTTCAGGAATTTTACCTAAAATTTCTTTACGATACGATTTACCGCAAACAAATTTACAACGCAACGAGTGTCTAGACGTTAGCATAAAGAACCGTTACATAACTTATGCCAACCACTATACTTGCGTACGTCTAAACACAAATCGTGCAGGGAAGGTGTGATTTAATATCCTCATAAGAGGAACACAGCGGACTTTGCAGCAAAGTGGGCGATTACAGCTCATTCGATGTGAACAGCGTTATACAACAAAGAATCAACCCACACGCCAAAAAAAAAAAAAAAATCAAAAGAATGTAAGAATGTTGTCATCTGCAACCCCTACGTAATATATAACGCAAAATTAATGAAGTTGTATCACTATTTTAGGTTAAAGTAGAACAACTTCGTTAGTTATTACTGGAATGAATTTCCCCTTGTCGATTTTGAGAGTTGGTTCTTTGTTGCAGAGCACTGCCCATATTATAAACGGAAAACCTTAGAGTGATTTGTTTGCTGAAAAACATTGCAGTTGACCGGCAGATTTTCTCGGAGTACGCCTGCTTCCCTTGTCTGCTCCCTCGTAAGGTTTAAGTTCACGTTAGCTTTCAGTGCTCGACGTACTGTCAGAAGTCTGCTCACGAGGTACCTTTCCAATACGATATTTATTGATTCATTTATCAAAAACACTCCAAACGGATTCCATGCTACCAACATTAGATTACTTAAAACACTTGATTTTTATTTGATTACGTTTTTACTTTTACAAGCCACTTTCAGAAGTTAACATTTATACAGAGTTAAACTTATTCATATTTTTAAAAAAAGTACGTTACTTTGGCCCTTTGCGGGTTACTTTGACCCATTGAAAATATTAATTTTGAGATCTTTCAGTAAATAAGTAGATAATTGGAGCCGAGTGTTAAAAAAAATACCTTCGAACCATCTAATTGATATTTGAAACTTTCGTCAGTAAACAGCATAAGTTAAATACAGATATTTTAAGTGGACTAAAGTTACCCCACAAGGTTAAAGTAACCCTAGTTTACGGTACGCAATATTAGGTTGTTTTGTATCGTCAGGAGCGTGTTGTATCCAGGGTGAGTCAGGACGGAGTGTGTTACTTTCGCGTGGTGACGCGATAGCTTTGAGAAAGTAATTTTAAAAAATTTCCAATTTTTCCGTAAAGTGAATTATATTGGGAGTGATGTTACCCTTAAAATCAACTTCATAACTTCGTTTCTTTGAATGCAATCAAAAACTACGCGGTCCTTTTTGTTTTGACGTTATTCAGAGTGTTGTTGGTCCAATATCAAGTGGTATTTTATTTTCTATTTAAAGAAGTTACATTTAACATACAATTTTCAGCGTAGCATTATTTCCACTATAATTCACTTTACGGAAAAGTTAGGGGGAAAATGCTAATTTCCATACGCTATCGCCAGGAAAAATTAGCACACTTCATTCTGGCTCATGGCTCGACCGGTACACATTGTTATAGTTGGCAGATTTTGTTTATAGTAGCGGCAGTTTTATGACCGTGAAATCAACATTTCTTGTATTTTAGGTAAGAATTAGTTTCCTAGTGCGAGTTGCGGGGCGTCTTGTCCGGACTGATTTCCTCGGGTTTCTCCGATTTCACCTATTGTCAAGGAAA
Source organism: Medauroidea extradentata (assembly GCA_003012365.1). Lineage (NCBI taxonomy): Eukaryota > Metazoa > Arthropoda > Insecta > Phasmatodea > Phasmatidae > Medauroidea > Medauroidea extradentata. The sequence goes on along the minus strand of PNEQ01048825.1, from coordinate 18,061 downwards.
CCCAGCGATTTATCGTATTTCAATAATATTTCGCTGTCCTTATGACGTGAACGGAGAAGCCGCGCGGAAAATGATCTTGCGGAATACCCACTCAAGATGTAGGATCACACCTAGATGGCTAATGATACCCGTGAGGCCATAGGCAGCGATTTCCAGTCTGAGAACTAGTGACATAGCATTATTTCCTGTTAACGTCATTACTCAACCGAAAGCCGCCTGACGGTTGAACGGTGACCTCACTCGGGCGATGCAAGTCTGATCTCAACCCGCAGCTCTCTCTCTCTCTCTCATTCTCACTCACTCACTCTCTCTCTCTCTCTCTCTCTCTCTCTCTCACAGCTGCAAGACTACTTGGTGACGTCACAAAGCGTGGTCCGTTGTCACCTATGAATTCCAGTTTGTGAATCGCTCGAAAATACAACGTGGTCTCATCAAGCCAGAAGAAGTTTCGGATCTGACGATCACGACCGAATAGCACGCATCTTCTGCTCGCGTACCTATACTATTTCCGAGCTACACTGGAATATTGGGCTATATACTGCGTTTCACGTAACTTCTGTAAATTGTGACAGTTTTGAAGGTACTTATTGTTAAATGTCACACGGCAAGACAAAACCTTCTCAGGTTAATTTTAGAATCAGAAATGTTGGCTGGCATTGCGTCAAACACGTAAAGAACATAAAAAAAAAAAAAATCACCCAGAACTGTCCGAATTTATTAAAGCTATGTAAAATGAAAATGAAGTATACCGAGGTGCTTGACCAGCAATGTTTGAGTTAAGACAGTATTCGTTGACACAAACTATCAACATTTTGGAAAATTGGACTGAACTTCATCTTGAAGTATATTCTGCATCAAAAAGTGACCATAACACTTTCTATTAATTTATTAGTATATCGTATACATTATTATCACTTTAACTTGTGTACTGCAGGGGATTTGTGAAATTCGAAGTTTCCACAATTGGTAAGAGTTATGAATGTATGGTGCTCTCTTCTCTTTACACTTTGAATATTTAGAGTTGAGTTGTCTTGTTTGAAGCGGTGATGTTAGTCGTGCATTGTTTTCCATATCTTAAAACAAACGTCCGTAATTTCATAGAAATTTACTAACACGTGAGTTGCTACGCTCACTAAAAGTTTTTCAGCTCCTCTTTTCATTCAAGGTACACAGTCGTCTAAGAGTGAACGACGCGGCATTATTATGTTGTAGCAAACGCATAGCTGTCGCATGAGGATACATTGTCGCGCGATTGTAACGGTTTAGTTTGTGGACGTGCCAAAAATAATGAGCTTGTCGGGGCTACAGAGTAAATAATAAGTTTTGGACAATGTTATCAAAAATAATGTTAAGAATACCTTTCATGTAAGAGGTAATCCTCGAAATGAGCATACGCGCAGATTTTCTTGGAAACTTATCAGTTTACTTGAAAACATTCTGTAGAGAACGTAAGAAAAGTCTGTTAATGTTTTTAAGTCTTAAGAGTGCGTGGTAGATAAATAAAAGCTAAAAACATCAATTGATTTCTACGCTTTTTTCGAAGCCAATATGGATAAAATACTCAATGAAAATCCTAGATAATGGTATTTGTCAACTTTGTGAGTAAATATTTATCCAGAATTACTAATTCGTTACGCGTGATCTCTTGCGCCACAGTTAAATGCACGAGGTTCCGGCGTCAGAGATTGTGCCTCAGACGTTCGTAACACTGGAAACAATTTTGTTTAAAACGTTGGCTAAAACTATTATCTAGGATTGCTATTGTTTAACTTTCGCAAATTGGCTACAAGAAACCTACAATAATAAAGTAATTCTTTTCGCGTTGAATTATGTACCACTTCCTCGTAAGTCAATAAATAATGAAATGTCAAACGAATTCAGTAAAACTTAACGAACTCGTATCAATTTAGTGGAAATTTCCTAATAAAAAATTGGGCAGACATAAGGGTAAAGTAAAAGCCAAATATGTTGGGTACAACGTGCTGTAATAATAATAATAATATATATATATATATATATATATATATATATATATATATTGCATTTCGTGTATTCGGAACACAAAGAGCGTGGTCAGGGCCACGAATCACGCAGGTAGGATCTTGCTCGCGCACTACTTGTCTCATCGCCTCGAAGAACTGCAATTGCAAATATCATTGGCATTTTCTTGCATATAGTAGATGCTTCTAATATTGCCTAGTGGCCAAAAGTAATGTACAAGCTATAACTGAAAGGATGCCCATACAAATTTTTCAGAGTAATCCTAGAGAACTTTAAGAACAAACTCAGTTCAGTACAGAGAAAAATCAGTACAAGAGCGAGAAGAGCTAACGAAGGGTGCCTACATAGTTAAGTGTTTGGCTCTGTTGTGTAGATTTAATCTATTTTATGTGTTCTTGCAGCTATAACAACCACATAACTGCACTGTGTTCGGATATGTCGATGACGCACGGATATTGATATCTGGCTGATGCCAATGCAAGCTCACACTTGGGAGTCGACGGGTGCCATTGTAACGAAAAACTTGAAGAAATAGGCTAGTCTAATGAAATTAACCTCGCCTTTTTGGTAAGCAAGACTAAAACCAGATGTTTAAGAACAAATTGCTTCAGCCGTCATTGGTCTTGTACAACATGTGTTGAAACATAAGAACCTGGGAGCCATCCTGGATAATATGGTTTACTTATGCGCATAGAATATGTGGCACGAAGGCAAGTGGTTATATTTGAAATACACAAGTTGAGGAATTAATTTTAAGACCTTTAGGAAATTATATAAATCAGTTTTGTGGCCACACTTTCCTACGAGATACTAACGAGACGAACATTTATGGCAAAAAAAGCATACAAGTGTTCAAATAAATGCCGACAGTTACTAAGCATGCAAAACAGTGGTAAATGTGACACTCTCTGTTGTGGCGGGCGTGATATTTGCAGATCTACAAATAAGAGAGGGAAAGAATTGTGCTCGTAGTTCGTACGACGCCGGAGACTGATAACGACAGGAGGGAACTAAATATACAAATAGTACTCATATTATAAGATGAAGGAAACCCGTTTATAAAGGTAGAAATATGTTTGAAATCGTCCCAAATGTTGAAGAGTGGCTGAAGAGGAAGTGAATTACAATGAACCATCATATTACCAAGCCAAGCTATACAGGATGTATCAGTAATGCTGTTACAAACTTGTTTATTAATCCTAATACAGCAAAAATGCTGGGAAGTCTTTGGTTGGTGATGACGATCGATTATTCGATTATTTTTTTCTTAGTTTTTTGCTGTTTAAAGAATAATAAACATGTTTTCTCCTCTTGTTCGTGCCCTTTCTTTCTTGTGTTTTGTGTTGTCACTTCCGCACCAGGATAGCGTTTCCAACCATCTTTGCTATTTGATTTCCAGTCGTCTGGGTGTTCTCTATCTCTCCTGAAAGTTTGCAACCTCTGTACTGATACACTCTGTATACAGGTCATGGCAAGTTTAAATCCAAGTTGTATAGTCTCCGACTAGTGCAATCTCCACTGTGTGATGTGGGTAGACTAGACGACATCCTGAATCATGTTTTGAGCCACTGCCTAAATATACAAGTCGTCAAACAGTGATTGCAGAAGGTATTTGCAAGGAAGGTACAACATGGGCAATTTAGAGGAATATTGTGCTTCGAAGAGCGAGCAAGATTCCAGTGAACCATGCGGTGATATTCGGGTAAAGGCCGAAGTGAGGAAAGTTCGGAATTTTACCAGTGAGGAGGACAAGTTTATAGGAGAAAACCAGCAGAAAGACGTATATAAAGGAGTACATGAAAAAAAAAAGAAAATAAATGAAAGAGGCGACGATAAATTGGTATATACTGTCCTATTCACTAAGGTACTGCAATTGTGGAAAAAAAAAGGGGGGGGGGCAAAAGGTGTGTTGGTCTTTGGCCCATTAAACATCACCAAAATGCACGTGTCTTTGTGCATGTCACTGCGCAGGACATCAATCAAGCCCGGTCTCCTTGAGACGTGAACAACTAGATGAGTGAGAATTTCTGCTGATGAACTGACCGACATATAGTACTACTGATTATAATTTCGGATAAAGCGTAGGACACTCAGTAGAGAAATGGATGTCCAGTCGTGTCCACCACTGTTTCATTTTTTATATCCTTGAAGAATGAAAGAGTAAATCTCATGAGATTTTGTCGAGGAACTTCTTATTGTTCATACGGAACTTATCGCCTTTTAGTATTATTTTCATAAGTCATAGGACCCGTGACGACCGAGTGGTCAGACCAATCGCCACCTACTACAGTAATCCGAGTTCGATCCCCGACGGGGTCGGTTCCCCAAATTTTCGCATGTTGCAATCGTGCCGGACGATGTCGCTGGCCGGCAGGTTTTCTCGGTGTCTTCCCTACAGTCATGCTCCCGTTTTAGGTGACAATTAATGTATATTTCAAGTATTCCGTCAAAATTCATACGGATGCCACAGTATGAAATTTGAGAGTAATGCCTAGAATCTAATACATGTCGCGTGAATCAAATACATACGGCATGAAAACAATGCATGTCGCAGGGAACCAATATGTGTCACAGGTTAGGTTATCGTTAAAATAAAGAAAGGATCACTATAATGTCGAAATAAGTCATAGGAATCCAATTTACCTCAGGAATCCAACACATCTCTTAGTCGGTCATGGTAAGGGGCGGTAGGAAGATGTTTGGGGCGAAGGGGGAGAAGGGGAGGGTGGCAGGTAGGAGTGAAGGAGGTGGGGTGGAAGTAGGGGAAGGGACTAGAAAATTCTCGTGGCATTTGAAACAATTTCCTTAAACTTTTTTTTTTTTTTTTGCGGCATTTGAGATACAACCGTCCGTAGCATTTCAGACAATTTTCTAAGAACTTTATGTCAAGGCTTTTGAGATTCGTGGCATTCGAGACACAACCCCCGCATCTACCCTGCATGCACTCAAGTGTGTATCCACCATGTTCTGGCGACGGCAGTCCGTTCGTTTGACGTAAATGCCCTTAGCGAACATAAAATGGTAACGTACGAGGTCATTATAGACGGTGTAGTTCATACTACTTATAGACAATACGACAGAACTGGGAGACGAAGCGGTCATGGCCTTTGGTAAAAAAAAATGATCCCAGCATTCGCCTGAAGCGATTTCGGGAAACCACGGAAACCCGAAATCAGGATGATTGGGGCCGGGAATCTGACCCGGATCCTCCCGAATGCGAGTCCAGCGTGTTACCGTTACGTCACCTCGCTGGTCAACTTGAAAAATTAGAAAGTTTCGACGTCAGGATGCCCCTGGAGTTTCATTATTCCCCTGCTTTGTTGGCGAGGAGGCTGTTTGTACGTGCTGTGACGCTATAGCAAATACGCCGTCCTTTGTAAGCCAGCCAAGACGTCACTTCCTGTTGTCGGGGAAACCGTAGCAGGGATTATTTGCGAACAGGTCTGTTGACTCTTAGTCACGTATGTACCTAGCTGCACTTGAACTCTTTAGCGAATCGAATTCATCACCAAAAAGTATATTACCAACGAAGTTTCTCGGCAATGTGTACGGTACTGTGCTGGGAATCATTTTGTTGTTAACACTTAAATATTAATTCAACCCTGATTTAGAAAAAAAAAAAAATATATATATATATACACACACACACTTCATTAACTGCCTGGCTACGAAAAAGGAAACAAAAACTAAAAAAAAAAAAAAAAAAAACTCTTCTTAAAACAAGTTTAGAGAATTGCAAAATATGAACTAAACGAAAAACTAAAGAAAAATGATAAAGTATAATAAAATTATAAGGGAAGTCGCTATCAGTTGTACGTGACTTTTCTGGCTTTCGTTCAGGGGCTTCTTGAAACATCACTAACGAGAGGGCACACCGGTTCGATTTTGCAATTAATGGCTGAAATAAGTCGATCAGTACATAAAACAAAATTTTTACGCATACTTGCAAGGATGAATAAATTATTTAATTCATATCCGTTTGTCGGCTTGATCTTCTTTGCTAGGTTTTAATATATTAGTTGATGAGAGCAGATGAACGAGACGCTAAGCTGAAAATCAGGACGATAAAGCCATCGCTATCGTATTAAGTACGCACGTGGTTATGGCTGCTTGGTTAACTTAGCATACGATTTAAGTATGATCTTTTCCTTATAACACTAATTCCTCTATGCCTCGACATTTGCACTAAGATATTAGATTTTCTTTATAGCCTAATCCGGACCTTCTACTTCCTTAAATTTTTTGGAGACTTGTTTGGAATGTCTTAAAATGTCAAAGGGGCTCAGGGGCGTAGTCAGGAAGGGGGTTGGGGTTCTAACACCTTCTCTACCAATTAGCCTAAAAAATAAACAAAAATCATATTACATAAATAATAATATTTTAACAAGTATAATATTCAATGTTTGTCACGAAAAATTGCTAAAATAGCGCTATTTTGCACCTTGGAATCTAAAATTTCTTGGGGAAGAACCCCTGACCCTCTGCTTCAAAGGGTGGACGGTTTTAATTATATTTACCTCAGGTTGAACTCCTCCCTTACACAAATCCTGGCTACGCCACTGACGGGTCTTAATACAATATAATATCAGTATCGAAACAATTATGACTATATCTTATTTTTGTTATTATTGTTATTGTTATTATTATTATTTTAGTGAAATTCTGGGTTAGTCTTTTTCACATAAAAAATAACCATTTATAACCAGGTTTAATTTATTTCAAAATGTTTCGTTAGTTGGTGGGATGCAAAAATAAAATAATTTAACCTAATGTAGAAGGAAAAAGTAGTTTCGTTTCCTATTTCATTTAAGATGTCCCTTTTCCTGATATATCCTTTGACTCTTCTCGTTTTACTTTGTATGCTTATTGACAGATAAATATAATATTTTGCGTTTTGGTTCCATTGAGCACAACACCAAGGCGATCCGGGTTCGATTCCCGTCGGGGTCAGTCTCCGGATTTTCGCATGTTGGAATCGTGCCGGACGTCCGCCCTTTCATTCCGGCGCTGCTCCATACTCACCTCATGTCACACCTCACCAGCACTAAAGACCTTGATGTTAAGCGCTGACCAAAATCTCTCTCACTCCATTGTGCACAGATATATGTAAAATGTGTGGCTGTCAATTACTCGATAAACGTTCCGTCACAGTCAGTCCGTTACATTCCTGTGAACAGCCTACACCAATCCGTGTTTCCGGTGGTTCCACTAGTGCGGAGGCGATCCCAGCGAGTGTCCATTCATATGGTACGGGGGGCGGACGACCTTGGAGCGTGTTGAAGAAGGAGCCTAGTCTACAGGCAGCACGCGTGTGCACAATGGGAGGGCTGCCTTCAGCGATCAGTGACCATCTCCTGGCGAGCAAGCTCGTCCTCTGTTGACATTCTCAGTCGCCACTCAAGGCCACAGGTCGTGATGCTCTGTCCTGGCGACCTTTAACTCCAGCGGCATTTCTGCGCCGCCCGCTTCTACTTTTATACTAGGTGCCCGCAGTAGTGACGCTGACGACACCAAATATCATAAATTACAGAGAAGGCAGTAGAAAAACACGAAACGTGTTTGCAAAGGGTACCGCCGCGCCGATAGGAGCGCTGTTCCTTCCCCAGTAACACATTGTCCTCTAGGCAGTTTAGTATTGACTGCAGATTACTTATGAATTTAAAGCCAATCGTAATAAATTCATACAGACTAGCTATGACGATGATCAATTTGATAAGTCAAACATAAATATATTAATGGATTGCGCATTTTAAATTTTTTACCATGGAAATTATGATGTCTCTAGTACTGAAATCAGGTCATGCAATTTTTTTTTTTTTTTTTTAATATTTATTTTCCAACAGTGGCATTTATTTCATCTTGCCGTTAGGTGCAAAAACACCTTGTAATTTTAACCTAAGAGAAAGATAATATCTTAATGTACAAATTGGTCATTACCCTATTTTGAATAAAAGTAGTGTTTCCAACTCACGCCGTTAGTTAAACGTCTCGCTTCAACAATGGTAAAATGTTGCAGTTTCCCACATTGTCCTTCCACGTGTCGTGATGCAGCGTGCCTCTCTCCTGTGCGTGGTATACATATGTGTATGGCACACCACGCGAATCCTGGGCTAAATTGAAGACGAAAACTTAAGTGGAAAAATGTTGTACGCGCACAGTAATGGCAACACTACACGCTAATTTTATATATAAGTTACGTAAAGTAAACGTAGAATTATGTTTGGACTGCTTGAGATTTTAACCTGCGCTTATAATACGCAGGTCTGAACAATAGTAGTGAGATAATTAAGATATCTGTGGAGCGCACGATGTGACTAACTACAGTCCTAAGTCGCCACATTGTGCATATAAAATGTCATCGTACAACATTTTCGTCTTCAATTCGCCCGGTGTTCATATAATGTGTTTGTTTCTGGTCAACCTGTATAGCGTAAACAGCATACACCAGGATGCATAAGCGTTTCAGCTGGGACGATTGCGATAATGTGACAAGGCGTCATCCGGTTGAACACACTGAGGCAAACTCCCCGTACACAATTGCTGCTTTGTAGACTCATTCAGCACAACTAGCACTTCGCAGACTTGTGTAAATGCTGCATTATCTGAGAAAAGAAAGAAGAGAGAGAGAGAGAGAGAGAGAGAGAGAGAAACATACTGATAACAAATCCAGGTCTGGTAAAAATGAATACGACATCCGCAAAAGAAATCCTGACGCTTCTAGTAATGTTCTCCGTGCAAAGTATGTGCTCCAAGAATTTCAGCATCAGTGATTAGTCACGACTGAGAAACGTGCCGTTGTTAATACGCGAAGGTTATGGGTCGTTAGCCATAGGTAACTTGTCAGCGACCGGAATAAGTAGTTCTGCAGCTGAATTGCCATTATTTGCGACATGAGTACCTCGCCGTTTGCGAGTCAAAAGGTTCGTGGTTAACTGGAAACCTTTACAATAAACACTATAAAAATGCAATTACCGTAACCGCATTAATTTTAATCACTACACTAACTGGCACGCCTTTGCTAAGAAAAGTTATTTCCTCCGCAACGTGTAGAGTTATTTCGGTCTGCTTTGTTCATAAAAGAGCAACATTTTTTTTTTTTTTCACATTAGTACTACCGTCAGCGGAGGTAATTATGGACATTAAAAAAATTATTTATAGCGTACATATTAGTCCTTAAGAGTGCGCGTGGTAGATAAATAAACGCTGGAAACATCAATTGATTTATACGCTTTTTTCGAAGCTAATGTGGATAATATACTCAATGACAATCCTATGTAATGGTATTTGCCAACTTTACGAGTAAATATTTATTCAGAATTACTAATTCGTTACGCGCGATCTCTTGCGCCGCAGTTAAATGCACGAGGATCCGGCGTCAGAGATTGTGCCTCAGAAGTTTGTAACACTGGAAACAATTTTGTTTAAAACGATGGCTAAAACTATTGTCTAGGATTGCTATTGTTTAATATTGGCTTCAAGGAACCTACAGTTATAGATTAATGCTTTTAGCGTTGAATTATGTACCATACCCTCTTAATGCGCCCGCCTGCCTGCCTTGTAACCAGCGTTGCAGCGTACTAGCAAAAGACTTTAGTTTTAAGAAACTTCTCAACACGTTTCTAAGGCGTGCCTTCACGAAAAGAACGACATCGGAAAGGTAGTTTCAAAACATCACGTTAATCTTTTCAATCTATTATAATTAAAGAAATACGTACGATATTCGTGTGAGACTACAATAGAGAGATGTAGTGAACCCTGCTTAAAACTTTCCACCAATAAAAAGAAGGGTTCACCTCTGAAAGTGTCAGTCAGGCGAGTGTTCTACGATACCATTGCACGCCGCTTGTGTCTTGCGGTAGAGGCGATACCGCACCAGAAGAGCCGGTCAACATCGCCCTTGGCACCGTGCCTCACTCACACAAACACACGGCCACCAGGGCGGGTGCCTTAATAAATAAATTTACTTGCGTAAAATTCCGAATAATAAATATCCCTACGGCATTTAATTAGTATTTACTCACGGTTGACAATGGAAAATAAACATTGTATAGAAGTGTCCAAAGTCACCCCACGGTATATTTATGTTCCTATTTCACATATGAATTCCTGCCACTTTTTCGACGGCGATGTTTTCTTCTCATGCATCACTGGGCAAGGAAACTCACAACTGGTAACGAAACCGATCCTACGCTGCATTACAAAATTGCTCAGCGAAATAAAAAAAAATAACACTTGCCCTGCAGTACACTGTGGTTAAGTTCGTGAAAAGCAACAACTTATAACGATAACTGGGTTAACTCTACCGTGACCAGGTTTATTCTATCACAAAGGGTTGCCAGGTTGTGGTCGACCACCTAATAAAAACAATGAACGGTTTTAAAATGTCGGAAAATAAAATACAATGTAAAATGTTACTGAATAACAAAATGACGATGGCGGCAACAGAGTTTTGAACGTTGTTTTTTAATTTCTAAAATTCTCAGTCACGAGATAACGAGAGGTTATCCAGGATGTAATAAACGCACGTAATGCGGTTCATGAAGCTGCTCCTATTATTTGTTCACTTAGACCTGAAATTTTGTCTTACCCACCCTACACTTATGCATTTTTATAAATGCCTAATATTAATTTCGAGCTTGTGTTTTCGATATTTGAACGCAGTAGAGCGTACAGCATCACTGCACCGTTGTTTTGGTTTTAATTATTGTGTTTTTCAATTACCCTGAGTCTTGAACAGGGTAGCCCCACAGCTGACGAAGTAAGTGATCAAGTTAATTCGGTAGACTATTCGAAGTTTAGTAACTTCAGTCGGATCACTTATAAAATGAACGTGTTAATTTAGTGACTAAGTAAATGTTCCTTTGTAACAGTACGGCAGTAAGGTTTACTCTATTGTAGGTCGACAGAGTGGAAAATCGCGTTAAAAGTTAACTGTTTGCTTAGGTTCCAACGTGTTGTGAGCAACATTAAAGATTCTGTATCGATGTTGGCCATCGTTTATTTTAAGCACTGTTGTTCTCTCTAACAGGCACAGTAAGAACTGTACATGTTTAACTCAGAACGTGCGTGATTTGTCCCTAAACTATTTACACGTGTCAAGTGATGCATCATCCAGTAATAGTTGGATAAAGATACTGCAGGTTATTGGAGATTATGATGACTTAAACTATAATCGCGTTTTTTCATTGTCTCTAATTACATGTTATGTACAGACAATTTTCGCTTATGGAGTCAACTTAGTCCTTTAGCAAAGTCCAATGTTGCATTCGTAGTTTTCGTCATAAATGCCAGAATGAAAATAGACCCCTTACCTAAGGTAACTGTCTTCCCTGGCCGCTGAACGGCGTACCGAGCTTCAGTTGTTGCAAGTTTTTTTTTTTTTTTTTTTTTTTTTTTCCTTTTTCGAAAACTCCTTAGCTTACGTAAGTTATGGCTGCTTAAGAATAGTATTCAAAGAACGTTACACGTGCGTATACCTACTTCAGCTGCTTCATTTATCTCTAAAGTTTATTTTCGCTCTCCTGAAAATTACAAAAATCGGCGTTTTTGGGGTTCTTTTTATGTATGAAAATTTTGGCGCAGAATATTTTAAAAGGCGTAAGCGTGTACAATACACCTTAATATGTAATATTACTTCATAGAATCATAGGGTCACAACTGAATGTCACATAGAGGCGAGTTGACGAGAAGACTGCACGGTTGTTCAGTGACTTGCGCTTGCAGATTAGGGGGAGGTGTGATCTTCTCTGTCGTCCTTTCCGCTTCCGCACTTATAGGCCTCGAAGGTACAACATATGTTTACCCAAGCGGCCACCTTAACGCTGATCACCAGTGATCTCTTACCAGCGGGGTCTTAATGCTTGTGAAAGTGAGAATGCATCAGTGGTGGAATGCGGCTTGGTCTATGTGGTTTACTTTAAATTGAACACTTCCCAACACATATAAAAAAATGTATTTATTGTGGCTGTAGAAGTAAAGTTTTGATAGTTGTGGAATGTTTACAATAGTTTTTAGTTACGTGAAATGTTTCGTATTTAAAAATAGTAAAGATGGAGGCATAATGGCTCAGTTGATCCTGAACAGCCTTTAAGGATAAGGTTGGTAGGCTATGTTGGTACCTCGCGAAAACCCGGCCGCCGACGGAGTGACGTCTCCACCACGTTTCCTATATCAGGAGCGGCCCTGCCGGGTATCGAAGCCTGATTGTCGTGATGGTAGGAGGCTGGCCTGACCCCTACGCTACCGTGACCCCGGAATGGTTTTAGTGATGCTTATAAAGTAGCGAGGTGCTAAGTGTTGAATGGAGGACAAGGTCAGTCTTCGTGGCCAGACTTGTGTGTGAGCAGCATCTTTATCTGCCTGCCTGCGTGGAGCCGACGTCTGGCAGCACCCGTCTGCCTCAGACTATTGGCGTATACAAGAACATTTCAGCTTCAGCTGCGCAAACAGTCGTCAGAGCGAAGATTACACGCGTTCAAGTACTTAAGAGAGATGCTTCTCGATCAACTTCTCGTCACCGCACTCTCGAGCAGGGTTTGTGGCTAGCAGACGATGTCACCATTTGGTGTTGAAAGAAAAAAAAATAGTACACATAACCAAAACCACAACGACGTGAAGCCTAATGCACGGTGTTCAAAATATCGAAGAAACAAGCACGAAACGAATTACATATATATAAATTTATGTTTATAAATCGATGTGTGTATGTATGTGTGTTCCCTATGGACTCCAAAACGGCTGGAGCGATTTTGATGAAATTTAAAGGCAAACTTCAGATAAGCCCAGTGGGTGAACCTGAGAAGTTTAGTAGCGATCAGACACACATATTTTTTTTTTTTTTTTTTTTTTTACAATTTTGTGTGATTTTTCCCCTACAAAATAATTAATAATAGTAATAACGGTAGCGATCAGATCAACTAATTTTTTTGTCTTTTGCCAATTTTGTGTTATATTTTTCCTACAGTTAATTAATTAATCAATTAATAAATAATGATGGCAATAATAATAGTAGTGATCAGACCAATATAATTTTTTTTTGTTTTTCGCCAATTTTGTGTTATGTATTCCCCCTACGAATTAATTAAGTAATCAATTAATAAATAATAATTATTAATTAATTAAGACTTGGAAGTGTGCTGCATGTCAATGTATAGACTTCAATTCTTGGCTATAGATAATTAATGCTGCCAGGTTGATAATTTAATATAAATTAATAATATTTTTTTTTTAAATCTGTGATTAGGACGTCGCATTTAGTTGTGTTTATCAAAACCCTGGTGATCGGCAAAACCGAATCACGCGACTGAAAACCTACTCTACTCCAGCTCGCAAGTTTTTGTAAACGTCTTAGGTCTGTCCTGCCCGCTACTTATCCCAACACCTGATTACAAGCCTGTGCCTGCTTTTTCTTCTTCCTTCCGGTCGCTCTTCGCGCCTTCTCCGTGGTTGGTAGGCCACCCGCCTCGCGCCTGGCCGCGCATACAGCAGAGCTCATCAGCCATCAGCGCGTGTGTGTAGCTCCTCATTGTCCCATTAGCAGCGCGCTCTTTATATAGGCGACGGTGTCTGGTGGCGCATGTCACCGTATCCGAGACGGACATCATCCCTGCGACATTCATATGTCGCCTACACGTGTATGCTGTCCACCGCTTACTGACTTAAGGCCGGTTACACAGTTAGAAACTTTAGCATTTGATTTGACGATAGCTTGCAATACGCTGCTTCTTACGTAGTAGTGCACAATGGAATCGGCAACGCTAAAGTCCAGCAGTATTGACTTTACATTTCCGGAGAACTGGAAACCTAAGTAGAATTCAACATGGCAGTTTGCAGAGAACCAATAAGTATGTTAGCTGTTATGAAAAGTGTTTATTTGTGTCGTCTTATTATGCAGCTCTGGAATTTCACGAGAAATTAAACAAATGTGTATTAAACGTATTTTTGTAAAACCTTGTAAAAGAGTTCTTGAAGTATTCGCAAGCGAACTATAAGTTACGTCATACGGTAATTTTGTTATAGTAAGGGCTTAGTTATTTTCGGATTATTTACTTAATATGCTGTTTATAGCAAATAGATAATAATTTATAAAACAATATTTGCGTTTCGAAAAAAGAATCGTATTTGTTTTGAACTGTTGTTACTTTACGTTTTTATTGTGTATTGACAAAATATTTACAGTAACGAAAACGTCAAGTCAGATGTTACAGTACTCAGTTGTGTACAGGCCTTAAGGGGCCTCCCTACATGCCATTCAAATGCGTTGCAGCAAGTTTCTCTTTTTGACGAAACTATTTAACGCACATTATATATGTATGTCTACGAAAAGAACACATACTTCAAATTATGTCACTATAGTTTTGAAAAATCGGCACGTTTATTAAAAACATTATATTCTGGTCCCTCGAAACGGCAAAAATTGGCATTTCAGCCTGTCGCATCTGGAAAACTAACAATCGGATTCTAAAAACATAACTATAGAAACAAGCGTTAGACTTTGAACTACGCTGTCCATATATAAAATAATGTGGTCACCGCTTAAAGTCCCATAAGAAAAATGATAATAGTAAATGACTACACGCCATCTGAGTGGCTTGCGCGGAGAGGCGATAATGTATTAGTACGTCGGTTAGTGGCACTCTTACCGCTCCTGTCTCACACACACAAACCAAGCTCTCAGAATGGAGGACCACAGCAAGTGTTTCAGGGAAAAGTGTGTTTATATATATATATATATATATATATATATATATATATATATATATATATATATATATATTCTTCTCTTAGTCAATGTTATTAAGGGAACGGCGAATGGAATCGGCCATGGCGTGCATTAACGAACCATCCCAGCATTCGCCTGTAGTGATTTCGGGAAACCACCTTGGAAAACCGATCTCAGGATAGCGGCACCTGAGAATCGAACCCGGGTCCTTCGAAATGCGAAGCGCGTAATTGACCACTGATCCACTTCGCTTGGTTATAATTATTGTACTTTTAATTCAGTGTGATTTAAATACTGGCCAACAGTTTTGTTATCATGAAGAGCCTAATAATAATAATAATAATAATAATAATAATAATAATAATAATAAACACCTAACAACTCCGCAAACAAGTATTTTTTAACAACGTAGTCCAGCTGCAAAAATATCCTTTAGTCCTTAAATTATGGGGGGCTGAGGTGGCCGAATGGTCAGACCTATTCGACTCGCACCAAGGCAATCCGGGTTTGATTCCCGGCGGGGTTGGTCCCGGATTTTCGCATGTAGGAATCTTGCCGGACGATGCCGTTGGTTGGCGGGTTTTTGTCGGGGATCTCCCGTTTCCACCGCCCTTCCCATTTCGTCGCCTCTCCATACATCATGTCACCCCTCACCAGCGCTAAAGACCTAAATGTTAAGCGCTGACCCAAATCTCTGTCCCTCTCTTAAATTATGCATAATACACCAACAACTGAAAACCAACTTTATTTATAGTTGGACGATTTTGAAACAATTTAATGTAGTAAATCAAGGATGGTCGCGAAGCATTTTTTTGACATGAACAAATCAATTTTTTTTCCTTTTAAACAGTGCTCGGTTGCTCGCGAATAACATGTCGAGTACGTACGTTTGTCCCAAAACGATAATATGTGAACGGCACGACATACACAGCCATGCTTTCCACGAGATTTGAATGGAATGGGATGCTCTATTCGTGGTATAGATCGTTCGGGATAAAGTGAGCACTAAAATTTTAACCTTAGAAAAATATCACTAGCTGTTACTGCATAATTCAACATTAACTGTAGTTGCCCGACTGCTTTTGTGGTTGACAGTGAAATTACGTGATATTGTTCCATGTATTTTCCTATTCAAGTACAACCAAACTGAAACAAGGTAACCGAAATTGGCATAATTGTGTTTTATATAAGTAATACATTTTTTTATCTTACTGTATAGATTCCTATACTGACTTAACAATTTATCTAACACGCGCAAACATTAAGTGACGTGTCCAGAGACATTATACATTTCCCGTCGTTAGCCGCTACGCGCGGAAAGACACGAACTATCTGAAAATAGAACTTTAGCAGGGATTTTTTGAGTGCTCACTTTATTCCGAACCGCCTATAACAGCAGTTACGTTAAATACCCATTCAATTTCTGTAGGCCGAAGCACATCCTGTGCGAAAAATCACCGTAACGCTACTAACTTAAAGGCGCCAGGTTGGCTCAAGAAGCAGTCTTCAGAAGAAGCAGCACCAACCTGGATCCTACCCAAGGAACTAACCCAGCGCGAAGACCGAGACCAAGGTTTCTCTCTGCAAGATGTATTGACCACTCAAGGAGGAGGCTGCCGGCAGAAACGTGAGGCGCACTAGTCTTAATCAATTGCCAACTCACCCTTGAGTGGCACCGGGTCCTCTGATGACCACGCCCAAATGCCTCAGCTGTTCCCACCCCTTGAGCATCGCTGGGTGTGACCTGGTACACTGATGGAATGCACCCAATGTGCCCCTTTCAGGCCCTACCAGGTCGCGACATAACTTTCCAGGAACTGGCAAGACAAGGGACCGCGGGCGCCAGCCCGCCCTTCGGGAAACTTTAGGTTATTTCCCCTAGGTATGAGGCAAATGTAAGTGTCTAATCTTGTACTTCTTTTACAGTTGGATCACGAGCCCTCCCTGCTCGTCTTTACTTTCGCCTTCTTACACCAAATAACATGCGTGTCATACAAAGCATGAATTATTTATTTTCTTCCAAGCATGGAGATCCCACCTAGCATGCCTCCCGCGGCCTCGCGGGTTTACCATGGCCTTTTAAGGGACTAGGTCCCAGCTAAATATGAGGGAAGCGCCAGGCCAAAAACCTTGGTCCGGCGCTTCAGAACCTCAAAGTAGGCCTTTGAGCCAAACTCCTCCGTAACCCAAGCTGCAAGCAGTAGTTAGAGCGTATAGGTCGCAGGCCTGGCACTGCTACCCTCCCTGCTCCCTTCATAACTCCTAGTAGCTTCTAGTAGTTACCTACTAACCTAGGGTGCGCCCCATCTGGGCCACCAAAAAAATCCATTTCTGTAAGCATATTTCTGATCTGAACTTATCTACTCATACAATTTCATTTTTTTACGTTCTACGGTATGTGTTAATAGCATTACGGAATTTCTAACTGGACTACGTAAATTTCCTCATTGCGTAAAAATATGTTCATTGCGTTAAATTGTAAAAAATAATAATAAATAAATAAAAAATAACGACTGTTTTGAAATCGCATTTGTCAAATAATGCTTCGTTGTTGATTCGTTTGATCAGTGGCCCAAGTTTTTGACGTTTTCATAGTTCTCCTTGAGCAACATTTAGACCGTGTTCCAACTGGTACTGTAGTAATTAGGAATTTAGCACGACTTGGTTGCATATACATTTTGCACATTTATTGTAAAATTTCGTTCAAGTGCAGTGGTTACTTTGGGTGATATAACATACACACATGCTTATTAGAGCATTTCCTTGAGATACAGTTTCTAAAATACGTTTTTGAAAAGTTGCTAGAGAAAAATTTCTGCTCTAATCGTTCAAAAAATTATCCAGGTAAACTAGACTCGCGCACAAAATGTGAACTGAGCTAATTTTATAGGCATCAATTAAGTTAAATGATATCCAGCCTAACTGGGGTAGAGAAAAGGGTAAATTTGGTGTTAGCAGATAATACATTCGAAATGGCGCGGAAAAAAATTGTAAACACCAAAACAAAGTAAAGTGAAACTGTGCATATGGTACGTTGTTCAAAATATAGAAGAAGGAGAAGCATGAAATGAAGATTGTGTATTTGTTAGTAAAAAAAATTAAGTTAGGTAGGATGGTTTTACGGTTATTTCTCTACGAGGTCTTAAGGTTGTTCAAGTGGGGAAAAAACATAATTTTATACTTGTATGAAATAGTGTTAGTTTTGTACACATTACTTGAGAGTACACATACTTCTAACGGAAAAAAATTAGCTCATATAGTTTTCCCGTAGTGGCACTTCAAAGTCAAAATTTGCGTGTTTTTACTTCATACAAAACTTGAAAACCAGATAACATAATG